>CM046836.1:44175256-44227756 GCA_025618425.1 Heliocidaris tuberculata
TGCACCCACACCTATTGCATACAGTGAAATTTTGCGCCCAAATAATTGAAAAGCAGTCATGGCGTCGAACTATAACTTTCCGCCTAAAAAAATTGTTTGCTACGAGCTGTTATCATGGTTATCTTTCTCTCAAATTTGCTAAAACGTCAGAGCTTTCGCGCTCCGCGCGGGAAGAGGGAAACTCCCCCTCTCTGCACGCACCCCTGTTACATACAGTGAAGTATTGCGTCAGAATAACTGAAAAGCAGCTAGGGTGTCGAAATAACTTTCCCGCCTAAACAAAAGGTGCTAAAACGTCTGAGATTTCGCGCTTCGCGCTTCACGTCTGCTCCCCCCCCCCCCCCCCATTGAAAAATCCTGGCTACGCCTGTGTGCAAGTGTGTATAGGAATTGGGAGGTGAGGGGGTTGAAACGCCAAACACAAAAACACACACTCACACACACACACACACACACACGCACACACGCACCCACAATGTACATTCCAGCAGGTTTCGAGACCGGTCGTAGTCTCGAGTCCATACAGTCTCGAGAACAGATTCCTTAGTCTTGATCTTGGTCTCGGGACCGCTGTTCTCATTTTGGTCGGGGTCAAGACCAGCTCGAGACCAGAGTACAGGTCGAGTTCTGTGGAAAATCTAATCATTTCATTTATATGCAGACGTAATCTCCTTCACAGGAATATTGCAGTGACGGTGATGAAGCAAAAACCATTTTCGCTTTTCGTCATGTGCAGGAGTGTACTGGAAACCTTCAAGCAAAACTGCATCAAATCTGTATGTATATCAAGACTGACCATTACAGTGTGTGACTCAAAAAGACTAATAAATGAAAACAGGTGATGGAACAGAAATTTGGTTGGATACTTCAAGTTAAAGGAAAATAGTTCATGCTGAAATTCTCATTTATGCTATCTGTGCAGATAGGACCAACTTACAATGCTGGAATAACATGTACAAGACTGATTACTGTTCTGTTGCTCTGACCAAATTACATCCGCGACAGAATGAAATTAAGTCTATGTCTAATTCGTCTAATGTAAATAAACCTTCTACACTAAAAAAAAAAAGAGAGAAGATAATAAGAATTGCCTGCAACGTGCTATCTAAAACTCACACTAAAGCTCCTTATTACATGAAATGAGACTCTTAAATTGTCACATAATGACCGACAACACATTATATTTAATCATCTCCCAGAACAATCTTGGGTTAGGGTTAGGTTAGGGTTAGGGTTAGGGCTAGCCCTTTTAAAAAACACCACAGAATGAAAGTAAAAAAATGACATGTTGCTCCCCCCGCCCCTACCAAAAAAAAAAAAGAAAGAAAGAAAGAAAATCATTTAGGGGCGTCTCCCCACCACTGCCTCCCCACCCCCAGGATCGACGCCCCCACTGAAAATAAAGCTGCACAGATTGACGCAGATGACAATCTGTGCAGCTTGTTTTTTAAAAATTATGCACTATATAAATCATCAACAACATCATTATAATAACCATCATCATCATCAACAACAGCAATATCATCAACAATATCATCTTTGTCATCCTCTTCGGAACAAAGTATCTGGCTACAATCTTTGCAGTTAGGTTTTAATTTCCCTGCATGTATTGTCGCCAGCGGGAAGGAAAATAGGATACAGCACAAGCAGCACAGATTGTCGAAGGCGATAATCTGTGCAGTGGGGACAATCTGTGCTGCAATACCTCATCATGATCATGTTGATAGGCCAGGAGGCTGTCCTGAAATATTCACCCCATTTTACATATGAGATTTGACCCCTTAAAGTTGCTTAGACCATCCATGTCATTCACAAAAAGCTTTTCAGCTCGAAAGAAGCCGTGGGGTTTGCCCCCAGAGTCCCCTAAAAGAGCCCCAAAGTCCGCTCAATTTCAACCCATAACGTATGCGCCAAACTTTGTCAGAAAGAAGGTGTGTGACTAGGACTATACACTACTCAAACACACACACAAAAAACAGAATCATACAGACATGTATAAGATGGTGTTCACAGACTGGTTTTAGAAAACACTTCGTGGATTCCAAAATTTAGTACGTCTGTCATGTAGTTCATTTGACAGTGACATATAGCCAATAGTGAACCTTAAAAAGTTCTTTTCGTTGAAAGTTTTGTGTGTTTTTTAATTTTATTTGTGATCTCATGTGGTCTCTGAACAATTTTGACTTTGTTGCCAAAAAACAACCAAGGACAATTCGCATAATTTGCATATTAAAATCACTTGCGTTGTTCATCTTGTGCAGTGCACCCTGCAACACTATTAGCGTTGGTTGCAGCGCGCACATTTTTACAGACGTGTATCAATTAGATATAATTATTTACGTCTTGTCACCATCCGAAGGACGTGACTCAGTCTCGAACCTGGGTCCGCTGAATCAGTTCATAACTTCCAGTGTTAGCTGGATTACAGGCGCATGCCACAACGCCCAGTTTGTGGCATAAGTTGACTTGCGCTGTTTGATATGCCGAGAAATGTGTCCATTTGAATTATGTAAATTATGCAAAATGCCCAAGGTTTTTTTTTCCAGCAACAAAGCTGAAATCGTTCGGAGACCACATGGGGTCACAAATAAAAAATAAATTAAAAAAACAAAAAAACGTCAACGAAAAGAACTTTTCTAGGTTCAAAGTCAACTAGATTCCAAAATTTAGTACATCCATCATATTTACAAGTTCATCAATCATGTAGATGAGTGGGCTAAATTATTTAGGTTTTGTGTTTGACTGGCGCAGCTGAACGATATGAACAAAGAAATAATCCCGGAAATACTATAAAAGGACTATTTCTATTTTGCCAGAGTAGACATCAGAGGGTTTTCGAATGTTTCAACGTGAACGCCGTCCCAGATCCTCCCAGCTACAATGTACTGCTCTGTGTTAAAGGGAAATCCAACCTTAATAGAAAGTTGCTTTGAAAGAAAGAGGAAAAATCAGAGAAGCAGATTGGTGAAAGTTTGAACGAAATCGGACAAGCAATAAGAAAGTTATGAATTTTTGAAAGTTGTAATCACTATACATATGGGAATTCCAAATTGGCCGAATAGGTAATGTCACTGTGATGTAGCTGTGGAGAACTCCCCCATTCGCTCCAGCACACAATATAACTAAAATGTCACATTTTGCAAAAATGTATTACTCAGTATAGGATCTTTTTCTTTCATGAGGACCTATAACAATATGCTATCTCCAATATATTTTGAGTACTGCCCTGAGGGTAAAAGCCCCTCGGAGAAAACCGAAAATTAATGATATTTTTGTGTACGACAAATGGGAGAGTTGTCCACAAAAATGTCACAATCGAGTCACCAAATTGCCAATTTGAGATTCGCATAGATGTAGTGATCTCATTTTTCAAACATCCATAACTTTCTTATTCCTTGTCCGATTTCTTTCAAACTTTCACCATCCTGTTTTTCTTATTTTTCTGCTTTCACACAAATCATCTCATTACCAAGGTTGGATTGCCCTTTAACTGCATACCGCGCTTTGTCCAAGAACGGTTCACCCGTTCACTGGCTTCTCCCTCGTCCACTAGTCAGATCGAGAACGCGTCCAACATGGTATTGCCGTCTTCTCTAAAACGTGAACCTCGCTTCACCTACTTTGCATGCAGTTAACACAAAGGCAGTCCATTGTAGCTGGGAGGATCTAGGACGGCGTTCACGTTGACACATTTCGAAAATTCGAAAACCCTTATAAACGAGACTTCACATTGAAAGGTACAATGGAATCACAAATGGCTTTTAAGTGCAGTGGCCTGCTCAGTCATCCGTGGCAGCACGGTTATCAATGAGGTATCATTAGACAGACTATAGCTACGTTCATACGGGACTTGTGGTTTCGAAACTTTAAGTTGGCGAAACAACGACACACTGTACCACAACGAGGGTTCACATGGGTCTGAAACAACGATGCTCGTTGTTCTGAAACTACAAGCCGAGCAATCCTCGTTGTTAACAATGAAAGTAGATACCGATTGTGTGTACAGTACACATACAGTTCCTATGTTCATAATTCGTGCGAAGGGTATGACCCGGAAGTTTAACACGAACAGAGAGGTCATCGTAAACTTAACTACAAGCTTGCGAAACTTAAAGTTTATTCCGTTCTCATAGTCCGAAAATGCGACGTAGGACCACCCACTACTCGTGGTTTCGGCCTTAACTACGAGCTCGCTTGTCGTTCTAGAACAAGTAAACTTGAAGTTTCGAAACTTTCGAGTCCGTTCATACGGTCTGAAACTACAAGATAACTACAAGTAAATTTAAAGTTTTGAAACTACAAGCGAAACTTAAAGTTTAGCTCCCATTGTGTGAACGTAACTTATAAGTTTCCCTTTACTTTTAAATAAATTTCAAGCTCATAGAAGTTATAACTTTTTAATTGGAATCTACCAAAGTTGGGTATACTTTATTTTTAAACTCACGGTATAATAAAAAAAAATGATAATAAACAATCCATGTTGTTGATGGGTTAAAACAGGTGTGCCTGATTGCCTAATGATAAGAAAAGGAGAGAGAAAGGAAGGGTGCATGCGTGTCGGAAGGTGTGTGTTTGTGGTATTTGGTTTTTACAAACGTGTATCATTTAAATCTTATTATTTACGTCTGTGGACCGACATTTAACGCCACTATCCGAAACACGCGACTCAGTTTTAGGCGTATGTGCATACATTTTTCGTTATTCACATTGGGGGATATATAAATCATTCCCCAATATGATGAATGTCTAGGAAGATTTGAGTTGGTATAGCGGTATATTTGCTCGGTCTGCTTTCTGTCTTCGCCTACAAACTGACTCAGACAGGCCCCGGTTCTTAACTGAGTCAGTAAGTTCGGATAGTAACCGCAAAAGTAGGTGCCCAGACGTTAACAATGATATATAAATTGATACACGTGTATAAACCCCAATTACATACAGTCTCGCCTCTCCTGTTTATGTTTACATTACAAATGTAAACAGAATCGGATGTCATTATCTTAACAACAAAAGCAAGACAATTTTCAACTTTTTTCCTCCTGACCAGTACATTGTAAATTGAAGAATTTCTATGATATTCTTGAAATGACGGGAAGAGAACGGCTTCATTATTCTGATTCTTTAAAAAAATCAAATATTAGCCACACAAATACTTGTACTTTAAATTAATCTAAATTAATAATCTACAAGCTAAGCTTTCATGGAATGGCGATCCAACCTTTGTAAAATGCTGATTTGTGTGAAAGGAGAAAAATAAGAGAAACAGGATGGTGACAGTTTGAAAGAAATCGGACGAAGAATAAGAAAGTTATGAATGTTTGAAAAATTAGATCACTACATCTATGCGAATCTCAAACTGGCAATTTGGTGAATCGATTGTGACGTATTCACGGTCAACTCTCCCATTTGTCGGACACCAAAATATCATTAAATTACATTTTTCTGCTGAGCACCTCTCCCTCGGGGCAGTATAGTTCCACCAAAAAGAAAAAGACCCTACTGAGTTATAAATTTTGGAAAATTGACATTTTAGTCATTTTGTGTGTTGAAGCGAATGGGAAAGTTGACCGCCGCTACATCACAGTGACTGTACCTATACATTCAATTTGAAATTCCCATTTGTATAGTGATTACAACTTTTAAAAAAATCATAGCTTTCTTATTGCTTGTCCGATTTCGTTCAATCTGTCCCCAGTCTGCTTCTCTGATTTTTTCTGCTTTCATGCACTTCAAATTCACATACACTTCAAAAGGTGGATTGCCCTTAAGTATATTTTGTTAAACATGTCTTCACAATTCTATCCGTGGTAGTTTAATGTATCGTTTAATAATGAGTTAAATACTTGTTTAATCATACTGGTTTTGAAAGTTGTGACAAAGGTTATTTATGCAAAATTAAACTTATGTTGTTTTTATTGTAAAATATTTAAAAAATGTGCTTAAAGTTGCACTTTACAAGAAAATTTAAAACAAGTCTTCTGGTAAATAATGACATTGCACTTCAATTGACATCGGTGTAATTCGCATCTAGGATTTATATGGCCTTTACAATACCATTCATTATGTTTGGACAAAGAGTGTTATTGCATGGATGATGGACCCCACTCTACCCTTGATAGTATATAGACTTATGGTTTATTAGCACAATCATAGAAAAACAGCTGCTCTATCATCAGATCATTAAAAGTCTAACAATGCATAATATTATACAAAACATTTCTCTACACCTTACATATTTTTTTGAAAGATCATACACCACTAACAAAACGGCAGATTGTATTTTTCTGTCCTTATGAGCTTTCTAAGCTCTGATATTTCTGCATTTTTGTAGAGATTATTCTTCGAGGTATATCATACTGATTGTATGATACATAGGATATTTACTGTAAGGGTAATATAACCCACACGTAATGATGATAATAATAATGATAATAATAACAATAATCGTTACATTTGTATAAACTCCATATACTACGTTTCAAAGCGCTTTACATAATTATGATTAGTATATTACTCCCTCATTGCAATTCTGCACATGCAGTGCACCCTCTTTAGTCCACACCACTGGGGGGAATTCCAGATAGTCAAGTAGTACAGACATACATATGGTATGCCTACACAAACAACGTTCAAGTCCTACCTGGTATCCACTTATATACCTGGGTAGAGAGAAGCAATGTAGATAAGATACCTTGCAAAATTATATACTGAGTGCCAAGGCGGCGATCGACCCCACAACCTTCGATTCTTCAGTCCAATCTTCCAACCGTTCGAATTCAACATCTTAACAAATGAATAATGCGTGTCAGTATATTGTTAAGTTTTCATCAAGTCGTATTTTATAGTTTTCAAATAAAGTATTAACCTAATAAGTTCCACTGCTTGTGTTTTTATTTGGTGTGAGTACCAATCGGTGATTACTGTTTATTCTGTCTACAGACTGGTTCCATAGCCCAGTGCGTCGTTCAGCTCGGCAATGACAATCCCCAGTTGATCAAAATCACCATTAGTCAAACAGTTGGTGTCCACTTCACCGTTGATGGCGTGTGTAGATGTCATCAAGATAAAGCCAGTCCAGTTTCCATTTTCCTAAAAAGATAAAAGATAACACAACTACAGATAAGGTAATGTAAGCATCAGTGATGACGAAAACTACAGTAGAGGTGTTACCCATTTTTCGGTGACTTCTTGTGGAATACACCATACTTGTTGCTGACATAACCGTTTTAGAATTATTGTATTTTATTTTTCATGATTTACAGAACTGATACGGTTCTTTCTCTCCAAACCAATATTGGTAATGTAACAGTGTTGATTGGGAAAGCTCCCTACTTTTAGGCTTTTTTTTTTTAGGACAAAGGCATTTATTCAAATAACGTAAATCTTGCACTTCAACCCAGCCCATCTATGTTTCATGGTTTCACAAAAAGTTAATCGATAATGGATAAGTATGTTCAAACTTCAATGCCACGATATCGTGCTTTTTTTTTTTTACAGGACAGTAGTTTTCAGGAATGCTTACAGGATTTACTGACCTTCTTTTTCTCGATGGCAATATAATCTGGGTTTATTGAACCATGGGTCATGGCGCATGCGTGGATCATGTCAAGTATCCCGTGCAGCTGTGTACTAATTGCTTGAACGTCATTGACTTTAAGATGAAGCTTCTTGGCTCTGATAAGACTGAGTGCATCAGATAGAATGAAGCGATCACGGTTTCTCGTGTTCATCTCCAACGATTTTATAGAATCTAGGGTTTCAAAAAAAAGGGAAATGAAAGAAATTTTAAAAAAAAAGCATTCCCAGTACAATAAGGAACCATAAACTTCAAGAAAATATAAAGAAATTATGAATTTCCACCCATTCCTTTGATTAGTCTATTTCAGTATCATTTGTAATAACACACGTACATACTTCTTTTTGTGGTGCATGCCCTGTTCCGCTTGATTTATCAAAGTCGCTCTTAGCAGTATAGAACATCACTTTCTGTGTCATTTCATCATAGCTTTAGAAAAAAAAAAAAAACTGTGACAGAGGAGAGAGCAGACAGAATAAATTTCCAGTCCTAACCTCCCGATGCGTTTCCTTCAAGATGTTTTGTGGTTCCATTTTTGTTGAGTGCAGCTGGATTCACATAGCGACTGCTACTGTCGCTGTTTGTGACAAGTGATGTACCAGTCCGAAACGATGCGAGTCTCGTCTTGACATCAATCGTTGAGATGGTATAGAGGTATGGATTGATGGACGAGTTGATTGGGAGAACGAAAACAGCGATCCAGGCATAGACTGACGGTGGTATGATGGCCGAGTTGGAGAGAGACACAAAGGCAAGGATGACAATAGGTAACCAACAGCAGATATCTGTGGCCACAATGACCGCAGTTCGCACCGCCAACTTTATCTGTAACGATATTGAAAATAGCTTGACAAATTTAACATAGGTAAAATTGTACACACACGCGCGCTCGCGCGGACACACCACGCACCATTATACTGACACAACTTTTTTTCTAAGCTCGCGTATTCTATTGGCTGAAATGTGATCACCTGACGTTCAAAATTGCATGGGTGTAAAATTCATCTGCCTGCACTATATATATCTCCCTTGTGCAATTCAACCTCGGTGAAATATAACAACACTGGAAAATTCTGACTTTGTCGGTTGATATGTCGTGATATTGAACTCCAGAGCATGCACATGTACATGTACATGTACATGTACATACTAATATACACACTGTACATATATATATATATATATATATATATATATATATATATATATATATATATATATATAAATAAACACACACACACAACGCACACGCACACGCACACACGCACATATATATATATATATATATATATATATATAATGTACCTGTATATACTTATATACAAGTAAATTAAAAAAAAAAAAAAAAGGTTCGTATATAAATCAGCCATATCAGTTGTTTCGAATGAATCATTTAGTTCTTCACTAAAACCACAACGAAATTATGATACATACCTCGGCCTCCATCGTCTTGTTGGTCCTAAGCGAAGATCCCGATCGCTTAGCAATGACATAGATGACAATGTAGCAGCCAATGATGGCTACCATGGCGATAAAGTTGATGAAGATAGCGCTCATGGCATACTGCCATCCTGGAGGCTTAACATTGGTCAACGGTAGAGCGAGACAGACACCAGACCGTCCGTAGAATCTCTCACCAAAATACGGGATAGGTAAGGCTGGGATCACACTGTAGATGAGAGAGATGATCCAGATCACTGCTGCTGTAATACGAACTGATTTCCGTCCCAAGTGCTTTTGGGAGAATGGAAATGTAATGCAGAGAAAACGATCTATGCTTATTGCAGCGAGAACAAGCACTGAGACTTCACTGGAAAGATTGGCCAAGATACCTGCCAACTTGCACATACCACTAGCCTTCCAACTCTCTGCATGGAAAACGTAGACATTCCTGAAATGCGCGTCCGCACTTGCTATGATCAACATGTAAACTCCCATCAGACAGTCAGATATAGCAAGGTTGAAGATCAGGAAGGATTGCACGCGGAATTTCTTTCTCTCTCGTGCACGTTCTATAATGACGAAGATATTTCCAATGAAGGCGCTAAAGCCGAGTATCCACATGAAGATTCGGAGTACATTGGATCGCATCAGGTCTTCACAAGATGAGAACTGGTCTTCCGGAGGATAGCAGCTCTCAAGACCAGACACAATGCAACAAAACAAGAACAGATCAGACGATCTGGGTATATATGAGAAAAATAAAATAAAGTTTAGCATTAGTAACGACTCTCAATTTTTTTTTTTAATGCTGAGCTTATATGTAACACGACAGGGTCGTTTCCGGCATTGGACCTACGCCCCGACCCTATTTGAAGACCCACAGAAAACAAAATCAGTGTAACTTGGGGTTGCCATGATGGGTAAACGATAAGTGACATTCCAGGAACATTACACTCACCCCAACCTGCTAGGGGGAGGACCCATCCGTTTATAAATTTCTTGATACGCTATAGCATTACATATGAGGCGACCTTGTAATTCCGGTGTTTCATCTTAAACTTGTATTTCATATAAGAATACACTGAAAATAAATTTTACACAGACCTTAGACAGTTAGAAGCAATATGATACCCAAATTACTTTTTTTTAAATCACACTAGAAGTTGAGCAATATTCCGTGTTTACCGATTCTTGTCTATTGCTATAAACTGATTTGGTGACTTAAAGGGAGCCACCGCTCGATATCCATGTACGTTCAATTTCTTTTGCTTGCCCCTATTGGAAGGTCGTGCATAACAACAATCGTGGAGCAGCGAACAAAATTGACGTCGAGGGTGGGGTAGTTGGTCAGTCGGGCTGTTCAGTTCGTCTTTCTTCGGTCGAATGCGTATCACTGCAATTGCGTGCTCGTTTACCGAAGATGTACGGAGATTCCTGAATATTACCCGAGCCGGGCCAAGCTCCAAAGCACCACGATTGGCGACTTTTCGGTCCCTTTAATATCGCAATGTACATGATAAAACTATGAGCATGACAAAGAGAGTGGGAAAAAATAAACAACCCTTCATTCTAACATTTGTAAAAAAAAATATTTATCTTTTTTCTCCTACAACCATTATGAAGGGTAGAATGAGGAGCTTTTGTTTATTTTGTCCAATTTTGTCCGTCATGTTCATAGTGAACTCTATAATACAAAAGGCAAAATACACAGTATATGTGTTCCATAATGGGTCTGGCCTGTACGATAGGAAAGCATCGAACTAATTTCATTGCAGTTCTGATTTAACCAGCAAGCTATTCTACTTCTGAGAAAAGTAGGTATTCTATTCATAGTCAGTACTAACATTACGACAAAATGGGGGTGATAACAAACTTACAAGTGTCGAAGCTCGTCCAGTCCTCTGAAAATATCCATCTGATATTGAGTGAGGTCGTTACCTTCAAGCATTCTGCATTTAAATATGAACGATATTACAATGTGTTAGTTTCTGATTTATTTGTTACCGGTAATCGTTCGATGTACGTGTATATCGTTTGCTACATCCCATCGCATGTATTTCCGACTTCTTACTGGGTTTTTTTTCTTCTGCATTAATCAAAACTATATATAACAGGGTACGGGGTTCAAATCCCTTAAACTTCATCAGTCTACATAAGCCACACTTGCATGCCGCAGCGCCTTAAGGGCAGCGAATCTTAAGCTGCAAGTAGTAATATTTATTCAAATCTAGAAAACGAGATGGCGCAAATTAAAGTGTAATATATTACTATTATATAAACCCTTTAATCTGCTTAGCACTAGACATATTTTTTCTTCACAGTAACAATAAAATCATATTTTGCAAATTCCTTCTTCCTAGTTCGAGTTTAGCATTTTGTTTTGACCACCAATGACATCATTACACCAATTATATAACATCAAGAGCAAAATTGCAAAATTAATCAACTGAAAATTAATGAATGTTACCACAGTATCAAACAAAGGATTAGTTCAGACGGTTCCACTTTCTATTACAGTATTTTAAATAACGTGACTGATAAACATAATCATTATCATTCTTTCTTCTAATCCACTATACTCACAGTGTGCGCGTGTAGTTTAGACCATCAAAAGCCCCCGATTCTACTCGTTTGATTTCATTGTCTGCAAGATTTCTGAAATATGTATTATGAAGTAATAAATAATACAGTGAGGTAATAAATAATACAAATAAAATAATACAATTAAAAATAAGCATCTCTTTTCTTACGAATGACCTAATCATAACATAACAAAATATAATATAATGTAATTTAAAAAAAATAACACAATATAAAGTAATATAAAACAATATAAATATATATATATATATATAAATATATGCGCGATTTACCAACAAATCAAGCTTGTCGACATTATTGAAGACTAATTTGAAATAAAATTTTAAATGCTATACGTCAACGCAATTAACTCTTACTGTGCCGAGGTGATTAGCTCTCTTCAAAATTTTACCAAAATGTGATCAATGCTTTTCAAATGTCTGCACTACATTAACCATCTATTATTTCACAAAATAGTGTGTACAAAACTTGTAGGAAATTCATTACCATTTCTTATGATAATAAACATTATTACTTTACGCAACTCTATGCGTAACAATGATTGAAAATTACATTTGAGTATCTTTTTGTCCATTATTTTTTGGTTTCTCATTTGTTTACTATTGTTTAATGATGAAATAAGTTAATATATTTTTAGAAATCTGCAGTTTTATCTGAAAATTTCTATGGTAGCATGTAATATTATAATCATACATTTATAATGCTTGATTTATGCTCAAAATTTCGATATACATTGACCACAATATACCTTTTCTGTGGTCGAGCAATTGGTGGATGAAAATGACAAGTCTATCTGTCACATATATGTGACATCGGCACTAAAAGAGTTAATCTTCAATCATAAATTTGTTAGGTATGATGTCACTGACACCCACCCTCTACGAGTCTGAAATATTTCCCGATTGCAAAGTTGCCTTTAACGCAACCTCCTAAATATCGCCATCTTCTAACAGGTTTTGGAAAACGTCTGTGCATCTTATTTTCCCATCATGCACCATTCTCCCTTTTAGAAGCTTAGAACTGTACTTTCAGGCAATTTTCTACGTTTGCAAGTCTAAAGTAATACATTGTAGTTTGAAATTTAAAAAAAAAATCCTTAATTCCAAGCGAGTTGTTCGTTAACATTCAAAATAAAATGCAACTTATTCCTAATCATAATCTTAAGTGAGGAATAACCGTGAAAGGGCGCTGTTTAAATTCTACCAGTTTCAGGCAACTTTAATGACTTGTTTTTAAAAGATATGGACGGGTTAGAGACTTACATGACTTCAAGTGAATGAAGACCAACGAAAGTCCCAGGTTCAAGTGCTTTTAACTCCAGATTCTGCAAGCGTCTGCAAGGATAATATTGCCTTTTCAATATTAAATTTGATATTGAACATTCAAATGATAATAATATATAGTTAAGAACAGCCCATACATGTGATAAATAACCGGCAATGTAGCTTGATTTTATTTTGAATTATGGTGCCGTGACAACTTTTATAAGGCATGGTCATTTTTCCCTCTTTGTTTTATTTTCTATATCAACTATATTAGATTCTTCCTCATTTCGTCTTATGCTGTCACTAAAGGGACTTCCCCCTTTCATCCTGAAGTCGATATAACAGAAATGTTTAAAACTATGCACTCCTTTCATTTGAATGTAGACTTTGTTCTTTTTCAAATAACTGCTAGTACTTTTGGCGGCTGCTTTTTTTAATTTTCTAGGTAGTATTTGGTATAATTATATTCGTTTCTATATCCTCATTAGGCCTTTTGCGAATGTTACCATCTAATCTGTATTAATTCATAAATAATTAGACATCTGTGCAAATCATTTATTTCGTAAAATGATAGTGGTGATTCATATAAAATCTGTGTTGATTTAATTCTGGCAAACTTACAAGAAAGGAAGACTGGCGAGAGAATTGAAGGCACCGGGCTGTAAAACCATCAGTGGGTTCGACGACAGTTCCCTGAAAATATGGAGTAGATAAGTTAAATGAAGAAGACAAAGACAGAAGACCAACAGAGACTGATTACTGTTCAGAAGCTTTTCGTAGTCATATTTCAATAGTAAATGTACTATTAGATGTTTTATATATCTTATGTAGTTTTCAAAGTTTGTATTGATTCTCTCCGTGATAATTGCACATATCTGCCGATATTTCATTCAGGACATTCCCATATTTGTCTCTCTTTTTAATGTTAATCCTATTATTGTGTATAATAACTTAGCTACCGTTGTTTGCAAATTCGAGATCAACAATCCATTAATGCCGTCAACCATATATCAGCTCCATGAAAAGGAAGCTAAATTCACGTCAAAAGTGTCGGTCACAGTCCAAGTAAGGAATGTGTTTTGACAAGTTCTCACAAACTGCCATACAGGGATATTTTTTCTCCACTTACAGTTCAGTTAGTTGATTTAATCCAAGAAAGGTATCCGCATACAACTTCCATATGTTATTTCTGGAAAGATCCCTGTAAAAGAAATGATGAAATGCTGTAACAGTGGTGATTTTATGTGTGTTGTCATAATAACTGAAAAGTGCATAGAGGATTGTTTTCATGCTATATAAATCTAACATCACATTGTTAGTAGTATCATTATTATTGTTATTATTATTATCATTATTATTATTATTATTATTATTATCATTATTATTATTACTACTACTACTATTATTATTATCATTATTAGTATCATTATTATTATGATTATTATTGTTATATTATTATCATTAATATCATCATCATTATTACCGTTGTTATTTTTATTAATACTAGTACGACTACTACTACTATACATTTATTACTACTTCTACTACTATTATGGCTATATCATTACTATTTTTATAATCATTTATTATGATTGCTATTACTACATTCATTGTCATTGATACATCTCCTTACATTATACCGCTGACTAACATTTACAATTCGATCAACCATAAAAAAGAGTTTTGTCAATTTTATGACACCAGATTGTCGGGTCGTTTGAAGATACGTTATACATATTGATCTTCCAGCTCTGATCTCAGTGAGTTTTGAATGTATTACAAGTACGTAGGCGGGAGTCTAAACTTGTCTGTTTTCGATTAGAAGTCAGATTGGAAAAAACACATTTGGCTAGAGATTCTGAAATCGTACATGTTGCATCGTGTCTTGAGAACCTGCGTACTTTCTATTTTTCATACATCTTTGTCATACTCTATTAATACAACTTTCGAAAAGCAAATGGCACACTTACAATTTCCTGAGATTTCGTTGGGTGGTAAAAGTGCCAGGTAAAATCAGCTCTATTCCATTACCAGGTAGCTCTCTGTGGAAAAATAGTACCGCAATAATTGTCGTTGGCATAGTATGCATGTGGAGCTAAGAGGGGGGAGGAGGAATGAAATTACAATGTTTGTAGCATTATACCTAACGCAAAAACCATAGCCCATCATTTCGCTGAAGATAGTGTAGCTAGTTCCTTTTTCTTTCTTTTTTTAAAAAGGGCCAACATGTTGGATTAAAGATTGCACTCCATGTATATTCATTAGGATATAGGCACATATCTGGGAGTAAGTGACAATAACTCTACCCGTCTTACTTGTTTAAAAAAAGCGGCGCCACTAAACCATTTTAAATAGAGGTGTCGGAAAAGGTTTGTTCGCCACTGATTTCCGAGGAGAAAAGAGTAGATTTTCAGAGTTTTATACAGAACATAATTGGTCCTCTTATTTCTATTTGCCGGTATATGTTGCCAAATTTGAAATTTTGCCAACATGTTGAAGATTGTTTTTCTGGAAAACTGAATTGTATAACTTACAGTGTAAGGAGAAGGATGTATGAAGATAGATTGAGATACAGAACGTCTTCTATTGTCGTCTGGTTCAAAGATCTATCTACTTCTCGTTTTGCTCGACCACTGTTAGATACATCTGAGATCGCTCTGCAAACATACAAACACTCATATATAAAGTTTGAATAAAAGAAATATGGTATTGATTATTCTTTAAATTAAACTAGTTCTGCAAAAACTTCCAAGATGTATCTGACGTTATACTATTCCGAACCTTAATCTTCATTCACTTTATTCATTGTCAGTTTGCGGCATACAAGATAGTTTACCATGTCATGCCCAGTTTACAGATTCTTGTTGTGAGTATACAGGTGGAAAAATTCTCATGAAACTACAGAACATACTGTTAGCGTAGAATCAAAAAAGTTTCAAAATGCTGGCAAAAAGCTGGAATTATGAGATTTATTGAAACGTTTATGGTTTTTGTATCGTCTCAAATACTATTTCTGCCTCTTTACACGTTCAGTAGGCCTAATCAAATAGCATTATCATGATTATATACACCTGTAATATCTTTAGGTACCCTGTTGTATACTCACATTCGACGGGCATCTGCCGGGATACTAGCGGCAAGCTCTTCCGTCCATACCTCGAACGAATTGCAAGTAAAACTCAGGCTATCACATGAACATCCAGAGGGACAAGCGATGTCTAGATCAAGTGAATAGGAATGTTAATTGATCACACTACAGATAGATGGATTATGCTTCTTCTTCTTTTTCTTTTTTTTTTTCTTTTTTTTTTTCTCCGTAGTCTTCCATTCTTGAACTTAGCACTTACTCATAACCTTTTATCGTCTTTTTGTTACTGTTTGGAGGCCTCTTTTTCTCCTCGCTGGTGTTGTCATTCTTCATTACTTTCTGTATTAGTTCTCTCTCCTCACTTCTGTCTGCTTGTCTGTTTCCATGCCATGCTTTCTAACCCCCCCCCCCCCCATTAAGTGTCTACTCTTCACTCCCATCTCTCTCTAGCTCTCTCTCTCTCTCTCTCTCTTTCATCTTCTTTTTTTTACGCCCATCTTCTAGCTTTTTTTCTCTCTCTCTCTTTAATCTCTTTATGTATGTATATATGATGAAGTCGAAGTGAATAACGAATTCCGTGAGAGAGTAAAAAGAATTCATTAACGGAATTCTCAAAAACACACTTCCCCTCCCCCCCCCCCCCCTCTCTCTCTCTCTCTCTCTCTGTCCTAACTTACCACAGAACATCTCGTCATCACCATCTGGGCAGTCCTTTACTCCATCACAGATCTGATCATCTGTAACACAGTACCTTTGTCCATGACATCGAAGAAATCCAGGGCAGGAGTAAGATTCTATCATGAAACAATTTGGATAAAGAGGTGTCATTGGTCTAGCAGTTTGAACACTTGCCTGTATGTGGGGCTCACTAGTTGGAGCCCTAGTAATAGGCATCGGTGTTCGTTGGCAAGATATCAATCTACATTTGCCACTCCGTACCAAGGAGATAAATGGAGGCCCCATGTTCTGATACCAAAGGAAATTTTGAGAGCCTGGAAAAAGCCTGTGGGGCTCCCCAAACCATGGTCCTCTGAAAAAAAGATCACGCCGGAAAAGTTTCAAACCCCTCATCCCCTTCTGACAATCCTGGGGGGAGGGGGGGGGGGCGTTTCATCAAGTGTCTTGTCGGTGATTTTTACCGACAAATTTGCTTTCAGCCAATCAGATGCAAGAATTTCAGTAGCTTATAACAGATATTGCAACTTGTCATTGATGACGAGTTTTATGAAACAGGGCCCTGGATCCACTCTGAATACTGTGTTAAATGTGAAATCATTAACACAACTGTAGGTTGTGGGAAACACAATTAATTCTTTTTAAAGGGGCACTGAATTAAGGCGCTTTTTTCAACAACAAAAAAAAGAAAAAAAAATCCAACTAACTGACTTTATCATAAATAAAGCTGAATAAGTAAGTTAGTCCTCATTCCATTATCATCCACAAAGTATTCCAAATGGATTTCGAATATGGAGCCAAACCACTCTCAACATGTCTCAAAGACAATGTGAACTCGTCCACCATATCATACTCACCACATTCAAACTCGTCTTCTCCGCTTGGACAATCTGCAACACCGTCACATCGCCGGCGTAGAGGGAGGCAATACGAATTAGGGCACTTGAAAGTGTTTCCAAAGCACTCATTGTCACCTAAATTGGTAAGAAATACAGATAACAAATAAATTAAGCTTCGGATAATGTGTGTCTTCCTCATCAGCATCCGACCAACGTACTCACGACTCAAGAATAAACATGACTGTTTTCAAAGAGAGTTGCTCTAAATGTTCTGTGGCACTGCATTTTTACCACACCACATTTTAAAGATCAGCTCAATTTTGATTTGAAATATTTTTGTGTTACACTGTTCATTTATCTATGTAATTCATAGTTTATATGACGTTGGACGTCTTTCTGAAAAAAAAAAACGGCACAGATTCAAGAGAAACTATGGTAAATATGGCCATGCATACAACAGGCAACTTGTACTTCAAGGAAATCCATATGCAGCAAGTTCTACGGCATCTATCTGAGTCATGTGAATTTCTCATACACTTTATCAAGCTATGGCAATCACCCTTTTTGAAATTGCTTTAAAATATTATTCTCACCACAATCACGAAGATGAGTGACGTCACGACAGCCTTGTTGCAATCCATACTCGTCAAAGTCATAGAGACAGCGCCATCTAGAGTCCAGCTTCTCGCCGTTCAAACATCTTAATGTATCGTCCCAGCTATTGTACTCTGCACATGAGTCATCAAGTTACAAAATACATTGTCCATTTTCATCAAATATACCAAAAATGTCATTACATACAAATTGGCAATTATTATATTTTACAAGATAAGAAAGAAAGAAATTAATATTACAATGATACAAAAATATAGTTAAAAGGAAGTGTATTAGGGCAAATTTTTTTTTTTTTAATAATAATAATGAAAGCAATACAGGCAAAGATTGATGGATTTAATGTTTCCAAAGTATTGATCAGCATTATGAAACGAAGTCTGATTTATTTTCAAATTTAGGAATATGAAAACAAAATTATTTATTAAATCATTAATGTCCGATTGAAAAATATGTAGTTTTCCCTTTGGTTTTTGTTTTTAAACCTATTAACTCTAGTTAGTCTAAATCTAGTCTGAAATCTTACCACACAATTGTTCATCTTCCCTATTAAGTCCCCGACAGTCCAGAATCCCATCACATACCGATCTATCGGGAATGCATGTACCATCGTAACACTGAAAGGTACCTCCAGAACAGAACTCTATCGAAAATATATGGAAAGAATACGAATACTGTGTGGTTAATAATAGCAAAGGAAACATTCCGTTCACAGAAAACTCTATAATGATTTGATGACATCTAGGATAAAGTGCATAAAATATATAACGTCATAATATAGTATAATGTTAGTATAATGATGCGGGTACAGTATTTCATACAAAATGAATGGACTTAACATAATAAGGAGGAGGAAGAAAATAAGAAGGAGAAGAAGAAGGAGAGGAAGAAGAAGAAGATAAAAGGTGAAAGTAGGACAAATATTATAGATGAAAGATAACAAGAAGAAGACGGAGGATAGAAAGAATAAGAAGGGAAGCAATGAGAAAAAGGAGGGAAAGGGAAAGGAAGAAGAAGAACAGATGGAGTTCCAAAACTTACGACATAATTCCTCATCGCTACCATCCACACAATCTGGAGTAATATCACACTGTCGAAAAGCCTCGATACATTGACCATTGGCACACTGGAATTCTTCTTCCGCACATTGTGGATAAGCTATTAAGAGAAGATAGCAATAAAGAAAAAAGGACACGTTAAAAAATAATTCGGATCAACACTCTCATGATGAGCTACTGTCATTGTTAAACAATTATAAATAAAAAATGTTTTATTGATTTAATCATTATTCAACATAGCTCTGATGATAAGACATTACTTTTTTTTCAAATTCATGTTTTTTAAACTTGGCCTGACTTAAATGATTTGTAGTATTCCGGTCTAATGACTTTTTTTTCAAAACAGCAGTACTGATTTCCGTGATATTTCGAAATAAACATAATTTAGGAACTGCAGAACACAAACAACACTTTGAAAGTAAAATTCATCTTTTTAAACTGATAGTTATCAGAATCAAAGCTTTTTATGTCATCGCTAATTATAGGGCATTGTTCCGTTACCACTTTTCCAAGTTTTCTTTTGTTTGTACTGCTTTCTTTTTGACACCTATCAAAAATATTAAAGGAAATGCCATCTTTTCGAAATGACATAAGTAATAAAACCCTCAATAGTATATGGTACATTCACAGTCATGACGGCATCAAACTGATGATTACTTTGGTTTTTTACCCTCTTTAGGCGTTAGGCGGGAATGCCCAAATAATACCTACCACAGTTTCTCTCGTCTGACATGTCCTGGCAGTGAGGTACAAAGTCACAGTAGAATGAAGCCGAGATACATCGACCCATATCACACTGAAAACTTGAATCGGGACAAGATGAAACTGTGCCACGATCTAAGGTTTTCTGTAAATCTGAATCTGCATTTTTAACAAATAACAAAAGGCATTGTACATCGCAGGTAAGTAATATTAAATGCAGCCTTGAAGCAGCAAAGTTTCTTTCTAAAGTACCATTTCTCCTTCATTAATTTATTCCTTCAATATTTGTGTGTTTTAGTTGTTTTTTTTTTTCATTTGACGAATCATCTTTTATAGTCTTTTATACCTTTCCGTCTGTCGGATATCATCTACCTTCATCGTATTTATATCTACTTGGCTTCATTGATTTCTAGTTTCTAAATAGATAACGAAGACAATAACAATAGCAGTTCTTTATTTCAGCAGTGAATTTAGCGGGCAGTATATTAAGGTTAGGAGAGATATTTTAAGACAATCATAATAATTTAAGAATCATATATTTTATTACCACATCAGAACAAACCAAAGACGACAATGACAGCTTTCTAGCAGGCGCGTAGCCAGGGGGCGATGGGGGCGGTCGCACCCCTCCCCCAAAAAAAAGAAGAAAAAAAAAAAACGCCACCAAAAAAAAAAAAAAAAAAGCGAGAGCAAAAAAGCCGGGGGAAGTGAGAGAAAAAAAGCCTAATTAAGTTGCTACGAAGGGAAGGGGAAAGGGGAAACTCCCCTAAATTTGCCGGAATGTCAAAGCTTTCGCGCTTCGCACGCGAAGGGGGAAACTCCCTGCGCGCCCACCGCTGATAAATACAGTGCAGTATTGCGTCCAAATAATTGAAAAGCAGTCAGGACACGGCCTAAAATGAAATCCTGGCTACGCGGCTGCTTTCGAGTAAAGTTAACTCAATAAAGACCGGCATAGTTTGGAAAAGTTTTACATTACAAACCTCCACAGTCCATTTCGTCTTCTCCTCCTTTGCATTCTTCTCTTCCATCACAAACATGAACTGATCTAATACACTCTCCATTCACACATTCAAACATGTCATCCCCACAGATGTTTACAAGATCTGTTGATGAAAAGTACAAGAATCATTTCACTTTGCTAAAAAAAAAATGATTTCTTTTCTCCTTTCGTATTTTTTCCACTCCCTTCTAGATGATTCGCTTGCTTATTGCACGGTTCCAATTTAATTATTCTGTTATGAAATCCGCGACAAAAAGAAATTAGTCATATTGGGTTGCACAATCAACATTTATTTTGATGCAAAAAACAATAGACTATCTTACTTATCATACTTGTGTGTGATTTGTTTAGGCAAATATATACATCATTACATGAAAATGAAAGTAACATTAAAAATAAAATAGCGTTTTCCAGTAAATGTTTAGAATTTAATTGTAGTGGACAGGGAAACATTATTCTAAAATGTGATCTAAAATAATTAATCATCCACTTTAATTCAGCTTTTTGGTGAGCTCTAACTCCCCATCGTTACTCGTGAAACTGATAATCATCCTCTTTTATACAAAATATCAAGACAATTGAATAAAAATCTGAAGAACAAGTGAACGATTCGCAATCACTTACCAGACACAGCTAAGTAACAAATACTGCCATTAGGAGCCAGTGCGCAGTCTCTGTTAACTAGCTGCCAGTCATCGCCATTGTATTCCATCACGTGACACGATTCAGCCGTGACATCATCTAGCTGTGGGCTGAGCGTGTTACCATCAACGCTGTATACACCTGAGTGACAAGATTATCAGAGAAAAATTATTTACTCAGAGTAAATCCACTGACTGAATATTTGTATGATTTCAATATCATGACTATCAAAACTTTTCATGAGAGTTTTGCAATATTATTTCAATCACTTGATTTTCAACGTTTCTGAAGAATACAAGTACATGTCGGCGAAATATGGTAGCCGGTAATCGCTAAAACATTATTAAATAAAAGAGTTGTATTGGTATAAGTAAACTGTAAACTATTACAAGCATCTGCCCAAAATGTGATACTAATAATAATGATATGCAACGGTATGGGCAGATGAGTTTTCTTAAAATCTGGAGAATTCAAAAATACCCATCGTTGAGACTGTATACTTTTGTTGTTGTTGTTGTTGTTGTTGTTGTTGTTTTTTGTTGTAATTTTGCATTCATATCGTTGTGTGTTCCAATGTATAATGTAGTGATGCCTTGCCATGTAAAAAGAAAAGAGAAAAGATCATTCGTAATTTCTAAAAAAAAAAATAGTATAGGTATTAAACACCTTGTATGTCGATGAACATGCCAACTGGTATTAATCTGAACGGCCATAGTTGACGAAGAACGTAGGCAAGTTTTGGCAGTCGTAGGAGAACAGAGGATCGGATTGGTTGGCATGGCGATGGAGTAGTACGAATGTCGTCTGCCAGTGCAAGGGAAACACATGTGTCTCCAACTCGGCGGCTTCCAGATGGGCAATCTGTCAGAGAAAAAAAAATATACAATTCTTCATGCTACATTTTGTTTAGCTATGCCCCGACTTCATGTAGAAAATCGATTCAACCACATTGGTGTTTCACACGATGTAAAATAGAAAGGAAAATAATATGGTAGCCGGTAATCGCTAAAACATTATTAAATAAAAGAGTTGTATTGGTATAAGTAAACTGCGGTGTTATGATATGCCAAGGTAGAACGCAACCTTTAAAAAAAAAATGCTGATGTAACACTTTAGTTCAATATCCTTTCGATATTTTTATTACATAAAACAGGACATCATACTGTTACTTGATTTTGGAACAACAATTTTCATGAAATAATTCACTGTCGTGACATTGATTGTTGCGTTTCATTCGACGCACATTTAACGAGAAGTCACTTTTTGTGAGAAAAAGAAATGATTTTACATTGAATGTAAAATTTCGCCTAAATAGTGAAATATAAGGGATGAATGACATTGTGAAAGACTCACCTTTTGTCGATAATTCTCCAATACTTGAGGCAACAATGTCATCAGCTGCAAAATGCAAATTTATACGAAAGCCGGATGTCAACGTCAATAACATCCCGTCACCCAATATACAACATCAACATGTCAATTTACAACATTTTGTATATAGGCCTGATTTCAGGTGATTTTCAGTCAAAGACTTTTGATCGTATCTCGTTTTAACATACACAATTTTGTATACTGTTATCAATTTTAAAACAGCCTTATAACAGCGTTATTGTTTACAATCAAACATGAACTTGTATATGACCGGGATTATGACGTAGCTAGTCTAAACGTGCTTGCCTAATATCATTAAATAACAGGATAACAAATGATTAAACTTAATACATGTATTTGATTTATCAGTACCTTTTATGTTCTGTCAACAGTGTGTAAGTATTTGAACTGAGTTGTATGTCTTCACTGCCTGGGCAACCTTGTTTGAATGAGCAAATGATCACTTTTACATTGTATTCTTCTACTTCTATTTTCCTTCTCTTTATTCTTCTTTCTCTCCATCTTTCTTTCCGTCTCTCTCGCTCTCTAACTCTCCCTATCTCTTCACACTTTTCTTCTTTTTTTATAAGAAGCACACTCACACATGTACTGATATGCCAAACACCTCAATGCACGATAAGAGAGCAATGTAGATAAAATGCCTTGCTAAGACTAGGCGTCCACTAGGGCGCGGACAAGACGCGGAATGTAAGATTAGTCATTCCGCATTCATTCAGCAAGCTCTCCGCATATTCTTGAAAGGCTCCGTTCACTGTCTTCACCATTCCTGAACACTTCCCAGCGTTTCCGCACCTTCAGGAGAGAGCAAAATTTCCGCGTCCAAATTTTGGTCTCGACCAAAATTTGGACGCGGAAATGAACTTCCTGACACCTTCGGCAACTTGTCCGCATTGTCGTCCGGACATCGCCAGGACATCCTGCCTTTCTTTAACACTTCCGCATTCTCCGGAAACGCTCCTGAAAGCTTCCGCGATGCCGGAAGCTTCGCGAAGGCAAGCGGAAGCCACGCAGAATGTTTCAGGATTGTCCTTGTCCGTAATTTCACCACTCCTGGTGTGATCCTAGATGTGTCCGCACTGTCCTGCCACGATCAGCATTTTCCGCGGCATTTCGGGACATTCCTGAATGATTCCTAGGACACTCCTAGGACTGACTGCAGTCAATGTGTTGACATTCTTAATAATGTCTCAGGAAACAATAATTTGCATAATTTTTCCGCGTCTGACGCGGAACGAATGCCGAAATGACAAAATTTGCTTCCGCAACCCTTCCTAATGTTGTCGGCGCTCTAGTGGACGCCAGCCCTAAAGGGCATAAGTGCCGTACAGGGGATCGAACCCAAGATCCTCGAATTTCCAGTAGAGTGTTTTTAACCACTCGGCTACGACAGCTTACATTCCACGTACACACAACACACGCAAACACACACACACACACACACACACACACACTATCTAACTCTTTCTCTTTCTCTTTCTCTCTCTCTCTCTCTCTCTCTGTCTTCGTCTATCTCCATTGGCAGTGAAATGTTCTTAACATTTCCCTACTCCATTAATGTCCTCTATAATATTATTCGCTACATATTGCCTCTTACCTTGGACACATTTTTTTTTCTCTCTCTCTCTTACACTGTCCTCCCCCCCCCCCTCTCTCTCTCTTTCTTTCTTTCTTTCTTTCTTACTTTCACATATTTTTGGCAAACATGTAAAGAATTTATTAATTTGTCAACTTACCTTGAGCAGGTTGGTCACAAATGAATTGACTTGCTTCACGCGATGCGCATGATATGTCATGCCAATTCGCCGAGGATTGTAAATTTTCCAATTTGATCATTGTGCAATCTTCTTGCTCGTGACCATTTGGTTGGGAATCTTCATCAGATCTAAATAAGACAAAACATTGAATATAGAATTGTTTATAAACTTTCATGTTGAATTTAACCCTATGATTCAATTATTACCCTTTACCACCCCCCCCCCCCCCTTCTTTTGATTCTCCTGCTAGATCATTTTCTCGGTCTATTCTTCACCTTCATGATCTCCCCCTCTCTCTCTCTCACTCACTCTCTCTCTCTCTCTCTCTCTCTCTCTCTCTCTCTCTCTCTCTCTCTATATATACAGTGGAACCTCGTTATAAAGAGCACTGATATAACAAACTCTCGTTATAACAAGGTGATTTTCCTGGTCCCATCTCTTTGTATTCTATTGTATTTTGGCCCTGATATAACAAGGTTTCAATATAAAGAGGAAATTTCTCTGGTCCCAAGGACCTCGTTATAACGAGATTCCACTGTATATATATATAATTGTGAGAAATGAAATGAGAGAATAATGGTTGCGTAGCTTAATTCAAAGTTCCCCAGAGCAGTCCTCCCTTTTTGAATTTTTTGCAAAGGTTGAAAAAATGTCTCCGCCGGGAATCGAACCGGGGTCGTTGGCTTAGGAGGCCAGTGCCTTAACCACTAGACCAAGGAGACGGGCCAGTGATTTCGGCGACACCATATTCCATTGACCGACAGATTGACAAATCTTCAACCTCTTTAATTAATTCCTTTGTCGGGGGCAGGTGAGTTTTGAATAATGACAAGCCGCATGCCTCAGCTGGATCCAAGCGAATGCTTTGAGATACATGTATACATTAGAATAATTATAAACAATTGTAAGGAAATAACATATACAACAGCTTTGGCAACTCTCGTGGAAATAATTATAATTGTGAGAAATCATTTTACTATATATATATATATATATATATATATATCACCTGTGGGCTATGTACCAGTCTGCATAGCTTAGTGGACCTTCGTTTTCCCATCTAAAGCGGCCTTCGTCAACGTTATCTGTCAAACCTGATACACGTAAGAAGACAGGAGAAGTGGTGATTCAATTAGAGCATAGATTAACGTTTGTACCCATGAAACTTCAATTCAATTTTTTATATCATATTATATTGTTTTAAACGTTTTATATTGGCATATTGAGGGTATAGAAAGAAACCGGCGCAAACCCTGTAGTCCCCTCTAAAATAATTATGACAGGCCAAAAGAAATTTTTAACAACTTTCCATTTGTTCTATGCGTCACGAGGGGCTGCATTTTGCAACCATTTTCCTCTCCCTCAGGAGGGGATTCGGCCCCATTTTGTTTCTGTATACTTGTCTGTTATCATTTGCTTTTCTCTTTATAATGTTAAATTGTCCGTAGGCTGCTATTATCAATACTTCCTGCCCCTAACCCTTCTGTCTTTCTCTCTTTCTCTCTCTGTCTATCTGTCTGTCTCTCTCTCTCTCTCTATCCCTATCTCCCTCTCTCTCTCTCTCTCTCTCTCTCTCTCTCTCTCTCTCTCTCTTCTCTTCATTTTTTTAATCTCATGATTTCTCCATTTCCTTTTCAGATGTATCTCTAACTCTCTGTCGGTACGACTCTACGTGCTATATCTCGTGACACTGTCCCCTTAGTAATACACCCTACTGGGGTGTAGGGATGGTTATCCAAAGTTGTGTAGTACATGTTCAAGAATCCAACATTACCGATATAGGTCTTCATGCCGTTGCCGGTGAACCATGATGACGTCAGCATGTAGTGGATGAAATTCATCTCGTCCGTGGTTTTTATGCTGACAAGAAAGGCGCCAATATCTCGGCACATCTTCGACGCATCATTCCATCGAATCGTCTGATTGAGTGATATAAACTGGTAGCATTTACTTCCAAATAGTTCCCAACCCAACGGACACGTGTAATCTATTTTTGTAAATCCATTTGAAAAATAAATAAATTCAGAAAATGAAACATGTCTCATGATATTTGAAATGTAAGATATTATTTCTATATCTAATTGAATAGAAAACTGAAAATTTCATGTATATGAAAACAAGGCAATGTAATGAAAAAAGATGGTAAAGAAGATAATGAATTAAAGAAAGAAGCCCACAAACCTGAAAGTAAATAACTATTGGAACCAATATTAAAGATACCTCTAACGTTCAATCGTTCCCAAATCCCTCCCCTGTTTTTATGTGGGAAATGAATTGGAATCTTGGTTGTAGGTCAGACCTCAACAATTTGTGTTAAAATGAGCCTCCCTAAACGATTTTATCGTCTCGTTGGAGTTGCTCAGCCACCGATTTTTAAAATTTTTTTTAGGGCCGACCTCAACGACAAAATTGACATAATAACTGCCCTCCTTCGATGTGATGTCAGTAGCTGAAAAAGTAATGGAGGTAGTGTCCATAATTTTTGATCGACAAAAGCTGCGAATTTTTTTTTTTCTTTTTCAGTTTCATGACATTTATTTTCAACTTTTCAATATAATTGAACAGAGTAATAAACGAACAAAATAATGTACATGTATTTTCAAAAAAAAATATGACAAAATATAAATTCATGTGGTACATACATAGTTGGAGGACACACCTTTAAAAGCAAAAGCATGGGGCGAGGGTAGCCTCAAGGGGCTTTCACACCGGGTCTGCGTAGAGTGCTGCGTACCAACTACGCCGAGCTTACGCTGCCCTACGCTGTGCCTACGCTGGCCTACGTGGCAATACGCCGAGGGACGCCAAATGGTACGCGAGAAACATGTTTAATTTTTTCGCGTACTTTCGGCGTAGAGCACTGGGCGCAGAAAGTACGCAGTTTTTACGCAAGTCTACGCAACACTACGCAACACTACGCTACTTTTCGCCATTCCTACGCAATAGTACGCTACCCTACGCCGACGGAAAATCCTTTGAGGCTGGCGTAGTGTTACGTATGTGTTACGTTACTATACGCCATGGTACGCCAGACTATGCATAACCTACGCAGGGACTACGCCGATCCTGTGCGTAATTTCGGCGTACTGAGTAGTGAGTACGCCCCACAACGCAACTCTACGCAGGCCCGGTGTGCAAGGGGCTTACATAATACATAATAAGTATATAAAAAGGTGAGGTCTGACCACTTTTATTGTTATTGTAATCGGTACATTATATATGCATATAATTTATTGTTTTCCTTGTCGGTGAGGTCTGACCAAGCCTTTACCTGAACCACCTGTGGTCGAGTCCACGTCTAACTCTGTGTACGTGGCACGGTACTCTGCGTAGAAACCATCTCCTTCCAGCTCATTATCAGAAACAAACTCAATGACTACGGAATTTAGGCTGCTTTGGACATCACTTGAGGGCGGGTTCGCATTGCAGAAACGCCCCAGGATCGGCGACTGAGAAGATACTTCAATTCCCCCGTCATAGACAACTAAGTAGTCTGTTCGAGTACATTCATGGTCACCGTTGTCGGAGATGACATCGAATTGAATAAATGATATGGTCACGTAGGAACCTTCAGGCGTGCTGATGCTCCACCGGCATTGTGAATTTGGAGCGTAAGGAAAAGGGTAGTTGACAGAGACAAACACAGCAGCAGAAAGGGTGCAGTACTCCACACCCAAGCAAGTATCACGACCAAATCCACAGCCACCTAGTTCTGGAAGAAGATAATATATGAGAGGTTAAAAAGTAACTTATCTTGATTTTAGTTGTAAATTGGTAGCAACGAATCCATACCAAATACGAACAGAAATAAAATCCTTACAAATGACTTCTCGTTCTTTATGTTTTCATAGCATTATATACCGTTAATAAAAAAAAAAAGAAATAAGAAAGAATGGTTTTTTTGCTCAATGCACAAGCCCCCTCCCCCCAAAAAACAAAAAAAACAAAATAAAACAAAAACAAAAACAAAAACAAAAACAAAAAACAAAAAAAACAAAAAAAACGAACAAACAAAACAAAACTAAACAAAAAACACGTTCTTTAGAAATCTCTTCATATTTTTTCATTTCATTGAATGACTGGTAAAGGAAATCTGACTTGTCCACCCTAGAAGAGACTTGAACTCTTTAATCTATAGACTATCGGTTAGCTACAGGAAAAATTATATTCCTGCCCTCTCATTGGCTGGACCCATGGATACACATAATTGTATAATATTACTTACCTGTTGTGTTGTAGCCTAGACTAAACCCAGTTGATTTTCCCGCTAATCCTGTGTCCAAGGCGACAATGACACTCGGTGAGTTGGATATGATGAGTGGCTGACTCGCATTCCCACAGAGTGCACGTTTAAGGACGCCGGTTGGTGTGCGTACGGAGACACGATCGACACAGTTTGCAGAGTTACTCTCGCGTTCAATGTCGAACTCGTTGAAATGAAGAGAGATGTAACGGTCTGGCTGGACAGTGATGTTATACTCGCAGCTGGTGAATGGTGGAATGACAGAAGGGTAATCTTTGGTCTCGAATGAGCCTGATGGGCCATGGAAGCTGACTGTCTCACCACAAACAGCATTACAGTCTATTGCGTCGCAGTCTAAAGCAGGAATAGACAATTAAGAACAAAGTACTACATCACTGGCGTTTATATTGAGTGAGAGAAGGTATGATAAATGCTTTATGAGTCATGAAACATTCCACATTATCGAACAACAAAGGCATACCACAAAGTGGAAGGCCTCACTGGAGTAACCTGGAATCGGTATGTAGGACAAAATTTAGGGAGGCTCCCAAAGGTAGTTCCGTGTGCCGTAATAATACCCAACAGTACTAAGGGTGCCTGGTGGCATGCTCTTACACAAAACTGTGAAATTTGTAAGGTATTTTTCTAGATTACAAAAGTCTTAATCCATTGACATTATAAAGTATTTTTTTCATTTGACTGATTTATGGGCAGGAAAGGGGAGGGGGATACGACCTACGCCGGCTCATCTCTATGCTAAACGTCACTGCGGATTATCCGACTCTATAAGGTCATCTAGAGTAATGTCATCTTGGAGACATGAAGCAAACTGCGAAATGTTTACCTGTCTAAAATGACGCTTAACTTACCAACCATGTCGTACCTGGCTTCAAAGCCAAGTTCGTTGGGCATGCCGGCAGTCAAAGACCACATGGTGAGCTCAATGAACACAACATTGGACTGGCTTATGACCTCGACACTATGAAGGTCACCGCAGTACTGGCCCCGCTTCTGGTTTGTCTTACCGATGACGTCATAAACAGCAAGGGCGTCTTGGCATTTCAAATTGCGAGGATCTTGACGTAACTTCATTCGTATAATGCTTAGTCTAGGATGAAAATATCAAAAAGAATGATACAGTGATAGTGAACTTAGTGACAATAGCAATATAAGTCTTGATAGTCGTAATGATGATAATAACAATATATAAAGTGATACTACTACTGCTACTACTACTACTACTACTACTACTACTACTACTACTACTCCTCCTAGTATCTTTTCTACTAATAATAATACTACTGATACTGTTACTATTACTACTACCACTACTACTACTACTACTACTACTACTACTACTACTACTACTACTACTAGAACTACATCTACTACTAAATTGGAAAATATATACATTTAAATGTCAACACTAAAATATACAAATTTGAAAAAGGAAACTTCCGCCACTAAGTAAATAATAGGAATTATGTTTAAATCAACAAATTTGCATGATTCTGGTTACGTGTGTCCAAGATTTAAAAATATTATATTGTCAATTTGTTCATTCGCAGCATGGAGAAAATTCTCACCTGACGTTCATATTGTCAGGTCCCTTGATCAAAAAGTTACATGTTGAATGCTGGTTATACATTGGAGGGTAACTGTATGCCTGCAGATGACCTACTGAAGCTGATGCAACGTGTGATGTGACGCCATCAGACCACATATCATGGCAGTGAAGATCGGCATATTCTACAATGCACAGCAATTCAATTTAATCACTTTAATTACTTATTCAATTAAATGTTTTGTTGCATGCTAATACAAAAGAGTATAGATGCAGATTACTCACACACACGCACACGCACACACACATATATGTATATAATTCAAGTCCAAATTCGGACAATACATTGTAACTTGAATTGGCAATATAATGCATTACCAGTCTCTCATGTATTCCTTTAGAGAATGCACTTCTTAAACCCTCTGGAAATATATACATTAATTTAACTTCGTGTTTATCTTGATTTTCTTGTTGTTAATTCATAATGAGTTGTTGTTCAACTATCTAAAATGTATGCAGTATGCAGCAGGAAAGAATTGAATTGAATTGAAAACAGAACTTTTGCAGTAATTAGTTGTGAAAAAGTTTGAAAAAAAAAGTTTGAATGATACTGAATATAAATGATAAATCGAATTCTAATGATTAGGATGCATATTACCTACCTCGCTCACAAATAAATGTTTTCTGATCGTCACATTCAGCTGGTTCGATTATAATCTCCGTGGCATTCAATGAAATCGAAGGACAGAAGCCATCTACAGCTGAGAGATCGTCTTCTACCCAAATTGCACTCATATTAACCATATCAAGTACCTGTGAATCATCAAAAATTGAGTGGTTTTGGGTAAGTAATCCCCAATGTATTCCCAGTACCCAATGTCTTCAATGTATTTACTTAATTTCGTACATCATTCTGCATAATTATATATTCAATATGTATTTAAGTATGTATTCAGTTATGCATTCAAATATGTACTCAATTATGAATTCGTCATGATTCAGTTATGTATTCGTTATGTATTTAATTTTGTATTCAATTATGCATTCAACAAATATGATTATGAATTATGTATGATATTTGTACTATGCCTGAAAAGTGTATGTTCAAAATATGATGCAGAAACCTATAAATTAAATCAAATCAAATCAAATCAATTTTTTGTCGTTTTGTCAGATATACGTTCCTTGCGTGTTCATATGATATGGATCTGTTTTTGTTTCTGCATTGTAGCTAAATTCAGCCCATTTTAATGAACATTAGTTGTTCGTTTGGTTTTTTATCTTTTATTTATTTATTTATTATTTTTTTATTATTATCATTTTTTACAATGGGAACCGTATTCGTCATCATGAGAAAGACGCCAACCGGATTAAAAAAAAAAAGTATAACAGAAATGACAGAAAGCCAACCAGTATGATGACTCTGGGCGTAAATGACATATTACATCTTCTTTTCTCCTCTTTCTCCCTCTTTCTTTCTTCATCCTCCCCTTCTCCTTCTCTCTCTCTCTCTTTTTGCACTCCCTACACTTCCTACTTTTCATTTCTTCCCTCTGCCTAATATCTCTTCAACACAGTCCACTTTTCTACTTACCATCCTCTTCTATTTATGTTTTCTTTCTCCATACATCTCATCTCATCCCCACCCTTAATTCATTTCTATTACTTTGAATACAACGAAAAGTCTTTTTTCTTTCTTTTTTTCTTGTTTTCCTTTTCTTTTTTTAATATCCCCCTTTCTTTAGTATTTCCAATTTTTTTGTATAGGATTGTCACTCCATCAAGCTTTGCTTATGTGACAATCCTTCTTTATGATTCATTTACGTTAATTATACAATGCAATTACTCTATTTGATAATGTATTAATATTTGTTTATTATGTTGCAATTCAGTTTGTAAAATATGTTTGAAGAAAAAAAAGGATCGAAAAGATAAATAAATAAATCAAATCAAATCAAATCAAACCACTACACCGTGACGGGATGTGCTTATCATTGCACTATTAAATATGCACATCCTTTACGGTGTAGATACCATTCTTTTTTTCCTTTTTTCTGTTCAGAAGAAATGGTGCCTATAATAGTTACTGAAACTCAAACGAAAATCCATGTAAAAACATGCTTTGTGTGATCTTCATGCGAGTACAAGATTAACTGATCTCGTAGCATTAAAATCTTCAACTTATAGGTTAAATGCTGGAGATACCTGCATGAAGGTCACATCACTTGCATTCGGTAGACGACCCTGAATCGCCTTGCATTCATTGGTAGCTTCTGTCCATGTGGCCTCTTCAGAATCCATGACGTAGAAGCATGATGATTCTTTATTGAGTACAGTGCTGTTTGTAGGGTTCATGACGTCAGTTGCACATATATCTGTAAGAATAATAAAACGTAATATGACTCTTTTTGTAAGTATCTATACCACACAAATAGATTAGCGGAAATAACAATGTTTGGCAAAATAGATATAATCTTTACTTCCCCTTTAACTTTTAGGCGAAAAAGAAAATGTTGACAGCTTAAAGGGACATGCCTGTAAACGCGTAGATGTAAATGAAAAAGTAAGGTTATGAATATTCAGAACAACAGCTGACCGACAGCTAAAACTCCCACTTAACGCATACTTACCTACACACTGCCGGCGAGACTTGTCTAGGCGGTAACCATCTGGGCAGGAACAGTGGTAGCCCCCATCAACGTTCACACATTCGTGTGAGCACCCATTTTCACTGCTTAGACACTCGTCAACATCTGAGAAAAAATTGTGATATTATAATGGGGATGAAAGGAAGCGATAGATATCGACACACATGACGTGGCAATTATCATTAGTGACACATGGCAGTATATGACAGAAAAAAACATTTTCTCTGATTTGACATCATGATACGGCCTAATCCATCTCGTCATAATTTGTCGAAATGTGAATTACATTTCAAATGTGTGGTATTCAAGTGATTTGAAGACCATGAATGCGAAGGTCGTGGGTTCGAGCCCCGATGTAGCACTGAATACAGTTTGTGAAGGAATTTAAATACATTTGTGACTCTCGACCCAAGTGTAGTAAGTGGGAACCTGGTAGCAATTGTTCCTTCAAATGCAAAGTGTGCTGATAACAGTTACAGGAGCTAATACCGGGGTAATGATTTCCGAAGTACTTTGGAAGTGTATAGTTATCGTAAGTATGATATGCGCTATATGACGGAATATTATTACTCTCACGTTTTCAACATTATTACGATTATTTTGCGTTATTGTAGAATCTGCGATATTAAAGTTCTTTTGTTTTCGCAGTGACATAGCAGGATTCATTTAATAGCGGCCAAGCCCCCAAATTTTGGATGGTGAACCTGGATATGACTCTCAACTTATATAGGTGCGAGAGTCCCCTTGCAAATTTCCCGGACAAGCACCCAAATAAGCGTGAATCAAAGAACTAATGACTAGATCAAATAGTCTGGGAACCTGTCCCGACATAGTCACCCCATCTAAGTCATTAACAGAAAGGTTGTCAGCCTGACCGTAGCCATGGTAGCCGTCAGGTTTAGCCCTTAGAGCCCCCGAAAGGGACCCCAAAATCGGGTCCCACCTCCTCCAAGCACCAAACTTTGTCAATAGGAAGAAGTATAATGGGACATTACAAAACACAAAATCAGACCCCCCCCCCCCCCCCAAAAAAAAAAAAAAAAAGTTTTCATAGTCTGAAGGTTAAAAAAAAAAAATTTCTTCACATACAGAACATTTTAGGGGGGAAAGCTTTGTCAGAGGGCACGTTGGTATTTTTGTTTCAGGGGTTCTAACACCCCTTTCCCGATGGACGATTCTTTCAGTTTTTATATGTTTGCAATGTACATCCATGGCTCTTCCTTCTGACCAAATTTTGTCCCTGATCTTCAAGGGGGAAAATTTACCCCAATTTCTAAGGGCCGTCTGACACCCCATCCCGACGGAAATTTTTGTCAGCATTTTGTGTTTTGTAATGTCCAATCATACTTCTTCCTACTGACAAAGTTTGGTGCATGGAGGAGAGGGGTGAAATAGACCCGACTTTAAGGGCTCTTTCGGGGGCTCTGGGGGCTAAACACGACGATAAAGATTAGGCTGACAACCTTTCTGTTAATGACTTAGATGGTCTAAGTAACTTTAAGGGGTCAAAATCTTATGGGTAAAATGGGGTGACCATTTCGGGACCTAAAAGGCCAGTTCACGTGAACTGAAACCCGTCAACTCATTCAGGAAATCCTGGTCAGTGGTCATGACTGGTTTAACCCCCCCCCCCCCCCCCCCCCCCCCGTAAAAAGGAACTTGTCTGGGGAAATAAACTGGGCTATATCTTACAAGAACAAAATAAATTCCATCCGGAAAATTCAACAATTAGGTAACAATCATTATTATTTACTATTATTATCATTATCATTATCACTACTAATATTATAAATATAGTAGTCATGGTAGTAGTAGTAGTAGTGGTAGTATCAGCAGCAGCAGCAGTAGTAGTAGTAGTAGTAGTAGTAGTAGTAGTAGTAATAGTAGAAGTAGTAGAGGACATTATTCAATAACTGGTTTAGCACAAGGCTAATCTGCCTCAAGGTCCATAATCATAGTTATTGTTATTTTATTATTATCCTTAATAGTAGTAGTAGTAGTAGTAGTAGTAGTAGTAGTAGTAGTAGTAGTAGTAGGAGTAGTAGTAGTAGTAATAGTAGAAGTAGTAGAAGACTTTATTCAATAACTGGTTTAGCACAAGGCTAATCTGCCTCAAGGTCCATAATCATAGTTATTGTTATTTTATTATTATCCTTAATAGTAGTAGTAGTAGTAGTAGTAGTAGTAGTAGTAGTAGTAGTAGTAGTAGCCTGGCTTTCATCTCTTTCTTACCTATTTCACAGAGGGTTCCACGCAGTACAACACTATTACACTCATACTGCGTCCATTTGAACCTTGCAAGTCCATCTAGAGCCACACAATATGTACTGGTATCACTGACAGGCAGATCAAACAAGAATTGCTCATAGATGACAGGTGTATTGTCGTCCCACGTCCATTCTTTATCGCCTTCTTTTGTGGCTCCTAAGGTCAGCTGTGTCTTGCTCTCGAATACGAGATCAGACAGGCGATCAGAAAGTTCGTCCTGAATGCTCGATGATTTCACCGTAGCTTGCTTGCTGTCTTCGGCGAAGATGTCGCTACATGCCCCATCTGCGTTGCTGCTTACAGACCCATAGCATCTTCCACCAAATATCAAACCCTTCTCGGATGCACACACCCTGCCAGTACCTAGAAATAGTAGAGATACATGTATTTTAATTGTTTTGTAAACTAAGATTTATATTTGAGTGGTGCACATGTTCATCGCGTAATTGACAAAAATTCAAATGATGAACTCATAAGTATGAGGGGTTCGGTACATTAGACTACTCATATCGTTCATTAGAATGACTATGTAGTTAGTTTATAACCCTTGAATAAGAAGAAAAAATAAACACGGAAGCCTGACTCTACAACACAGAATTACATAGCAATTGCCAAATATGATTATATTCTAAAAGGTTTAAGGACATCTTTTATTGTAAAGACACTGAGCTTTTGCTGTGGACAGTTGCTTTTCATCTCACTGAAAGTAACACCGAGTATACCTATAATCGATTTAATAATAGCCAAAATGTAAACAAACAATTTTCAAAGTGGACGTCGTCTGTTGAGAGCTAGAATGGGATTATTTTTTGTGTATAGGTATTATGAACTAATGCCCTTCTGATTCTCAACCGATTATTTTGCATCAACGAAGGCCTACCTAGTAATGGACAACCAATGATCTCAGCTCGCATCCTTATCTTAGCGCTATACCATTCATACGGCATGATACGAACACGACGAGTAACTATGGGACGATCAAGGATGTTTCGCACTTCAGTATTGTGGTCGCTGTTACCTGGTAGAATCTGAAATTAGAAATTAACTTTAGTCTCAAAGATACGGAAAAAAATATATTCCTTGTGATCTTATAGTTAAAATATGTTAGACATTTTAATATAGAATACATAGGCTTGCGCCAATGTACTATAAAGAATAGTATTTATTGAACTGCAATAATGTTGTTGTTGTTGTTTTGTTTTTGTTCTGGGTTGTTTTGCATAAGAAAGAAATATAAATACAAAAGGCGACTCTCTTATCTATGATCTCCGGTAGTATCCACAGACAAAGATCAAACCTGTAAGTCCAAGCAAATATTAGCATTTGCGAAGTGACGTATGAAGCTCAAATTTATTAAACAATTGGAACCAACAAGATGGTACCTGTAATATATTCCTCTGATTCTATTACATCATCATGTGTACATTATGTTTATATTATATTTAATCATGTTTAATTATATTCAGCAAGAAAATGTCTTCCCGGTGACACTTTAAGGTTGACTCCGTACTTACCATTTCGTTGCCTTCGATATCTTTGTAGAAAACCCATGTCTCTGATTCATTCGAACTATGTATGCTCAAGTACGCCAGTCGATAGGAGGTTACCCAACTCAAGGTAGCCTTCAAGCCCGCTCCTTGTGTGATGATTCCTGTCACGGTATGTAGCTCCGATAAATCAACCTAAACATATAAGAAGAAGTGCTTTAGTCTGGCCAGCGAAAAAATACTATTCTGCTACGGAGCAGCGAAAATTCTGCAAAATGAAAAATTTTACTGCTAAATCAAAATTTTACTAAAAAATGCTGTGACAAACAAAAACAAAAAAACAAAAACAAAAAAGGTTATCAGCATTTTAGGGGGACATTTTACTACAAAATTTTCTGACAAGCCAAAAAAAAAAAAAAAAAAAAAAAAAGGTTATCAGCATTTTGGGGGGTCTTTTCACTAAAAATTTCTCTGACAAGCAAAACAAACCAATACACCAAAATTATGCTAAAATTATGCTAGTTTTTGTCAAATTATGCCTAGCATAATGCTAGATGCTAAAGCGGTCAAAATTCTACCAGAAAGCAGAATTCTGCCAACTCTGGCAACCTTGAAGTGCTTCGATTTTGTTTGTTTTTATTTTTTTTTATTTGTTGTTGTTGTTATTTTTTCAGACTTGTTTGAAACTTGTTTGTTGTTGTTTTGTTTTGTTTTGTTTTTTGTTGTTTGTTTGTTTGTTTGGTTTTTTGGAGGGGGGGGGGGGGTAATCGTTTTTCCGAAGGTTCATAATTCCGAAGGTTTATTATTCCAAAGGTACTTTATTCCGAAGGTTCATAATTCCGAAATTGATATATTGTTCCTATTTCCAAAAAAGAAAAAAAAAAGGTTCACATTTCCGAAAATGAAAAAGGGTTCATTATTCCGAAGGTTCATTATTTCGAAAAATGATATTGGGTTTTTTCATAGTACATTTTCGGAATTATAAACCTTCGGAATTATGAACCCTATATCATTTTCGGAAATTATGAACCTTCGAAATTATGAAGACGTTCCACTTGTTTTGACGAGAGAAGACTAATGCATTCCCTTTCCGACTCAACCCTTGAAATAGGTTTCCCTTTTGTTGAAGCATTGAGTCTCCACATGTCTATGTCTCTATTCTGTATACCTATTCTCTTGAGCACAAATCCAGGGGGACAGGGGGACATGTCCCCCCCCCCTCACCTTTTTGAAGATAGGCGAATGTCCCCCCCCCCACACACACACACACCTTTTTGAATAACCTTCTTTTTTTTTCTTTTTTTTTTTTTGCTTGTCAGAGAATTTCGGAGGAAAACTAGAGGCAAAAGAATGCGATAACCTTTTTTGTTTTTGTTTTTGTTTTTGTTTTTGCTTGTCAGAGAATTTTGGAGGAAAACTAGACCCCAAAAATGTGATAACCTTTTTTTTTTTTTTTTTTATGTGGGGGGGGGGGGGGGGGGGTTTGTCAGAAATTTTTTTTCAGACATTTCGGACAGGTACAAAAGTTAACTCATGTGGTGTCCCCACCCCCCCCCCCCCCGAATTTCAAGATGGATTTGCGCCACTGCCTATTCTACAATTTTACCTATTCTCCCCCACCGTTAATCTGACTGTGCCACTAAAAATTTATATGTGCGTCACATTCTGATTTTCGTTGTGAAAATTCTTCTGTAGGACTTCAATCAATTTTCAACAATGATTATAGTTTTATTCAGCATATATCTTATCAAAGAATAATTAACTAAGATGAATTTTGAATTAACTTTATGCAACTGAAGCAACGTCATATATGTCCTTAACTTCGACTTTTAAACTTCAACGTTGCCTAAGGCGTCCATCACAGTAACATGCCAGTTCCATTATCATTTGATGTTAAAAGTGATTAGATAAAAGAAAGTCTCTTATGTATTGAATTCCAACTTTGTCTTAACCTTGCCATATATCAATGTAAAAGTCAAATCTAAGACTAATTTATAATTTTAAAAATTCGCTTTGAAAATTGTGTTTGGTCAACATCGACAAATAAACGTTGATTTATTGTCCTCACGCCTAGAAAACCTTGCCTCATATCTAAGGATTACGCAATGCCTCCCTTTTTCTATAATCTGAGGAGTACGGCATAAATATTATCCTTTTTACCTGTAGCCATTCATTCCTTGCTAGACTACCCCTTGGTCCCCAAAATGGCCGGCGTTCTGCTGGAGATAAATTACTCTCTTCTATGTGCAGACGTCCGTTGTGGCCAGGAGAAGCAAAGTAGAAGGTACTGGCTGCTATGGCGTCATTGGGGATTTTCCCGGACTCCATTCCAAGTCTTTTGTTACAGACTGAAGAGGGGGAGATTAATGGGATTTTTTGTTTTAAATGTTCATCATAAATAAGACATCTGAATTTTCTCAGCATATATTTCGTTTGATTTCTTTCATTCAGAGACGAACTGATTAAGAAGTGAGCACGATTACTGCATGACATACAGAAGAGAGAGAGAGAGAGAGAGAACATAAAAGAGTCAGCACTCGGAAGGAGATAAACATAGCGATTTAGCAATGAAAGGGCTCATTTTTTTTTTTCAAATAAAGTCTAATTAGATGCGATATAATTTCAGAGAGACTTGGTTTTTTGTGATGTGCAGTAGTATCGTGATGAAAGTAATACTTTACCAATAAATGAGCATAAAATTGCGTCACATAAAATTCATCAACATTCCTGGACCTTTATTTGTCAAAGCTTTCAAAATTACATTTCTTTTGAAATAATTTATCGTTCATGTGAATTTTTGGGGAACTAGAACATATTATGCTCCTTCAAGAAAAAAATTAACTGTTCGACGTATCATCTTGTACGGAATTGTAAAACCCACTAAGAAGATTATTAGATAGGTGTCCATGAAAGTTATGCACTGCATTCCATAGTAGGCAGGTTGATGTGAGAGGAAACAAAAGCTGTTCATGCAGCACCTCTATCACTTTGGGATTGATTATATCGGAATGCACCAAATGAGACCCCTCCATCTTCAAATATTTGGAGTCATTAGAGACATGTGCTAATTCAAAACTATTCATGTAAACTGAGATCATAAAACTGAGTGAGGGATTATGGCCCGAATTCACGAAAGAGGTTTATCTTAACCCATGGTCTAAACCGTGGTTTAAACCTCCACCGTCATGGCCGTTGACTAAAATAAGCGTATATAAGCGCAATGCTGTATGCCCATTGGACGTGTCTCATCTCAAATTTGAAAGGGATTCGGTAACTTTGTGGAGGCTTGATTTAATAAATTGTTGAATTTTGATATCTGTCTTGTATAATGATGTTCAGAAGGATGGATAAATAAATAGCCAGGCATAGAAAGGTTTTCAAATATATAATGCTATTATTAAGATATCTATGACTGAATACTCCCATTTACGAAAGCTATGGTCATACGCTTTAGTCTAACACTGAGTCTATGGGGGAAAATCAGTCTGGCATTTCTGGTCACTTGTATATGTTTACTTTTGTGAAGCACACGATGATTTTGAAGTGTTTTTTTTTTCCTGGGCTGCATTTTACACCATATTACATACGCTGATAGCATGTGAGGCCAGGCAGCTCATATTTTATCAAGCCTCTACAAAGTAACCAAATCACTTTAAAATCCAAGTTGCTAAGAAATTGTTGACCAACCCCGATTCTGGCATCCGGTAAACTCGAGTCGGAGACAAATGTGTCGATGCCACGTGACCGGATAGACTCTGACAAGGGAGGTCACGATGGAAGGGTCCAGGTCATTACGTACAAAAGTCGTCATGTCCGTGTTTCCTCGAAATTCCTGGAAAGAAATTTTGAGATTATTTACTTGACGAAAGAGACTTTGTAAGGTAAAGTTTCGACAATTTGAAGAAAATGAGGGATAGGAATTTTGGAAATATCAAGGTAAGTTCGGGCATTGCGAGTCTGAAACTACATAACTGATATGTACAGCAGACTGACCATGAAAAGAAATATTTTAGAATTATCTTATATCCTAAAGTATTATTTTCCGTGTAACACTTATCTATTGCATCAAAACATAAAGATATTCAATAAAGTATTAAAGGTAAATAACAGACAATGACTTCAGTCATTATTTAGTGTGATGATACAAATTTCTTTAAGAATAGTACTATAAAAGGTTTATTTTTACCACTGTTCCGTTCCTTTGGAGATACTGTAAGACTTCTTGGCTGTATGAAATGGTGTAAGACTCCACCCATGCCTCGAGGTCTAGACACCCCTGAGTGACCACGCCCTGGACTAACCTCTCACCATCGAAGTTGATCTGGAAAAAGGCATATGAAGTAGGCCTTTATCTTATGATATTGGTATCGCAAGATGGATGAAAATATGACTGTGCGCTCCTTTTGAAAGTTTTTTTTTTTTAATCATGAAATTTTGCTTTGATCACGATAATCCCATAAACAATAATGCCTATGAATTTAGCCGTAGGTTGCGTAGTATATTTTAATAAAAATGAAAATGAAAAAAAAAATCCCTTGATGCTGATTATGGGGAGCCAAGTGTAGCACTTATGAATCAGTGACTATGTAACAAAATCAATCTGACCAATTGCTTTAGTAAACGAAACCGGATTCAAGACCAATTGCGAGGACAAAATCAGTCGGAAAGATAGTTTCGATAGAGAATTATTGATTTCGTTATACAGGTCACAAGTGTTACAGCTTGCCCCATAGCGATGTAATATTTGGCAACCCCCTTAAAATTCCAATATAAATCTAACGGTCAATTAATCCATGAAAAGTGAGTTTCAAGTTCCCATATTCTTAAACGGTATTTACTTCATACTGTTGTATTCATTCACCCCTATAATGTTTGGCCCGTAAAAGGATTCAGTACGTGTAAATGAAACTGTAAAAAGTGTGGAGGGTGAAGGATTGTACCTACTTGTATCCATTCATCTGTAGAAGACTGGGCGGGAATCCACCCATATCCGACTTGTTTGATGTATCCTACCCTGGCTGCTGATGGAGGGTGGAGTGCATCTCCGTTCCAAGATGATGCTTCTATCTGGTTGTCATGGATACGGTCAAGGTTAAGTCCCAATGCCTCATCACAATCTACAAGACGGCGACATAATTTGTATTCAATAAGTAAATTTATCAATTAATTATTTACACTGGCTATACTTACAGTGGGAACATCACTGTGGGTATCACCCTATAAAAATGGGGACTGTGATTGTTAATTTTCAAAGGAAAAATATGATACATTTTGTTTCTCTATCGCGCTCTCTCTCTCTCTCTCTCTCTTTGTTTTTCTCTCTCAATTTATCCATTTATTCTTTCTTTCTGCCACTCTCAATCTTTTCTCATCTCTATCTCTCCCTATTTCTCAGGGTACTCTTACGTTGTCCATCTCTCTCCCTGCCACGCCTGTTTTGCCTCTCTTTTAATGTGTGTGTGTCTCTCTCATGATGCCCACCCTAACCACCACCACCCTCTCCTCACTCTCTCTCTTTCTCTCTCTCTCTCTCTCTCCCTCTCTTCCTCTTTCTCTCCCTCCCCCTTTTTTCTTCTCTCTCTCTCTCTTCCTCTTACTCTCTCCTCTCTCCCTCTCTTTCTCTTTCGCTCCCCCTCCCTCTGTCTCTCTCTCTCTCTCTCTCTCTCTCTCTTCCTCTCCCCTTCCTCTCAGGAGATACCCTTACCATTGTCTAAACAGCCGATGATGGCGACTGAGAGACATATTTTGTTTCGCCAGGTCTCGGGTAGTATCCGTAGACATCTCGTCCGGAGAGGTGTAGGTAGGAAGGTGGTCGTATTGCAGGTGGCTTCTGCGTTTGCGAAAAATTCCTGAATTCGAAATCATAAGAAAGCAAAAAGGGAGAGAAAGATGAGAGAAAAGGGAAGACAAGAAAGGAAAATACGAAAAGAATTATTTAGAATTGATAAGCTATATATTTCAGTGACTCTTACTCCGTAGGTCAAAAAGAAATCTCACATCTCAATTATTTTATTGACATTAATTGCCGCGTCTAACATACCTTTTTTAATGAGTCTAAGTGTGTTGGTCTAATACTGTTATATGATAATCACAGTTGAAGCCGCTAAATATAAAATTTTGTTCATTCAAAAAAAAAATTTAAGCCAATGCTATCCGTGCATTTCATAGTGTAGTCAACTTTTCTTAGACACAGTGAATGACTGAATGAGTCCTGCAGATATTGTCATTATGGTTTATAATATGTTTATATTCGATGTTTGAACAAAAATATGACTTCTACAAATATGCTGTGTCTTCAAACCACACTAATTATGTTAAAAGGCTTTGTGTACTCAACTAAGTGACATTGTTGTAAACTGTAATTTGAAGTTTTGTTAGAATTTAAAGACAAAGTTGAGCTCTGGTCATGTGTCCACATTGTGAAAGAAACTGTCTCATAGCTACTGGGAATAGTTGATTATGTCTAAATAAGAACTGATGTATACTGTGAGGTTTTGGAATCATCAAAATGTTAAGAAATTGACCCAATCTTGCTGAAAAGCACGTGAACTGCACTCAGAAATGGGTATATGGGACTGCAAACACATGTGTCATGAATGTTCGGCCCAAACAACTTGGCTATTTCTCGTCATATTTCGAATATGGGGGCTTTTGAGGAGCAATCCTTTTCAGGGGGGCATTTCTACTATGATGTTCTTCCAAACCGACATAAATGGAACGGGAAAGCTCACAAATTAATTTTCACCTTTCCCAGAACTCAACGTTCTCTTTAAGACTCCGTGTTTGGTCAATTCCATTTAATGGAGGAGGCAAACACCAAGTCATGAATCGTGTTTGGGGGATGTTGCATGTATGCAACCTAATATTGTCATTTCAAACATCTTAAATTTGAGACGTTGGAATTTATTGACAGGGTTTGAACTAAGAGACTGCAAAACCTGAACTGCAAGCTCCCCCTCCCCCTCCCCCTCCCTCCCCCACCCCCTCTGGTGTTACAAGTTCCTCGTGGCATAATATAATATCTCCTTCCTTGTCGATTTTAAAAACGAATTTTGGACCCTGTATGTCTTACTACAAACATAATGTTTCTGTCGATAAAAGTTGTCAAGTCGAAGGTGTTTGTTGCCTTTTAAAGGTAGTAAAGGCAATTTCTAAAAAAAAAATGTAGAAGAAATAAATTGCTTATCACAAATGTGAATATGTTGATTGCTAGAAAATTGTTCCTCGCAAATCGTTTTGTCAATTTCATTTCTAATATCATTATGAAAGGGAGAGTGACTTACGATAGACTGCCATGGGTTATCTTGGTAGTTGACGAGATTCCACCAGTATGCGCCATCCAAGCTGTAATCCACCTTAAACGAGTTGACCCAACATCCTTCTCCATCCATCATCTCCTGGTTGCCACGGGTAACGAGACCTGTGATGAGGACACGCTCGCTGTAGCATACCTGGAGGACAATCGACGAAAATCCGAAGAAAATAGTTTAAAACGGAAATCAAGCAGTCTCGAATATGAAAAGAAAAATGCATATTCCCTTCCAATATTACAGTCGCGATTCTTCCCCTGGAAAAAGGGTCAGTTATTTCAGCTAAATTTAAATGTAAGAAGATTATGAAAAGGTTTGCTACTAACAACCCAAGCATCCAAAATTGTCATACCACTACTACTACTACTACTACTACTACTACTAGTAGTAGTAGTAGTAGCAGTAGTAGTATTAGTAGTAGTAGTAGTAGTAGTAGTAGTAGTAGTAGTAGTAGTAGTAGTAGTAGTAGTAGTAGTAGTAGTAGTAGCAGTAGTAGTAGTGGTATGACAGTATAATAATAATAATAATGATAATAATGATGATGATAATGATAAGAAGAAGAAAAATATTAATCATCATCTTCATCATTTATAATGCGCCTAATACTACGTTTCTAGCGGTTTACCCTACAAAACAATTAAAATAAAATATTTAAGAAAATGTTTATTGAAACATACTATACGAAAGACAGTACGAATTTAGAGAAAAAACAAATTTTTAAAGTATAAGGTAGCAAAAATGACTAAATGCCAGTTGGAGAGATAGAATTTGAAAACGGCATGAACTGAACAACTGCATTTGACAGATACCTGCCAATGTTCTCCATTTGTGTCATTAACTGGAATCCAGGATTGGGCGCTTTCCAGACCGGTTTGATCTGGTGGATGACCGTCCAAGTAACTGGATGCAGAGAAGTTTGCATTCAGTCTTCCATTATTCAGCAAGGTGTGTAGAGGCATTGGGCATTCCGCTACGGACCAAAGAACATAATAAAAGTTTTATCAAAACTGCATTTTACAAAAAATATATCAGTAGCATCGTATCAGAACGGACATCAATATGCCAAATTTATCAAAGATCCTTTAATCCGTTTAAACAGCTACAATAAATACTTCTTTAGAAATTACCTGTCTTTAAATCAAAAAGATGATAATTATTCGCTAAAGACGCATTTTGTTTTTCATGTCTTGTGGTTGAAACAACGACAAAAACTTGGAATTATCAATTCGTTGTTCAGGTATGTAAATATTATCTGCATGTCATCCTTTTAGCTAAATGGTGCATATTAGCCACTAAAAAATAATAACCCATCATGACGAGGAAACATTATTTTAATTACACACCTTGGCAAAGTTTGTGATTACTTGAGAATTCGTTCTCCGAATGCTGAGTTATTTTTATTTTACATACCTGCTGGAAGCTGCGTAAAATCAGGCAAGAAAGCATCACATACTGTATACGAAAGAAGGGAGATATTTCGATGAAATGATGAATGCTTAACAAAGATATGGAAATATGAAATACACCGGCAAATAAAGAGAAATAAAGGATGGAATAGATAGACAGAAAACGCAGTGAGATCGTACAAAGACAATCCCATGTGCTACAGACTAGTTTTACATATTTCAATTTCAAATGTTTGCTATATCCTCATAATTGCATTGTTATTTTTGTTTAAATCCTGTATCTCAAAATTAGATCAGTAAACATAATAGAGTGCTTCTCAGTAGACTGTTATCTTTATAAAATAGTAATGATCCTTAGTCATGGACAGGTGTCCCTCTATTAAATTCCATTTTTAAATTCCTTTTTTGTTGTTTTTTCTTCGTTCATGAAATAATGTTTGGAACATATTTGTAATACATATAGTGCAATGCATTATTAGCTTTGAATTTGGTAATAAATTCGATTTGATTTGATTTGATTTGATTTATTCAGATTCTACATTTACAATGAAATTACAACAATATGTATAAATTACAAACACTGCAAAAACAGAGAATACATGAACATGACACAGAAAGGTGACAAAAGGATATGTGGAGGGATCTACTAAAAAGCTTAGCTTGTGTGATGTAGACCCCTAATCGAATAATGATACAATAATATATGTTTAAAAAAAAAGATTTTCGTTTAAATTAATCAGAGTAATTGTTTGAGAGGGAGAAAATTACTAAACAAAACATATGTACATTATATGCAGTTGAGCTAACATTACAAGATAAGATTAATGAAATAAAAGAGATTTCGAGTGGAAATCAGTATATTATATATACACGTATATATAACTATTATAAAAAAGATAAATACAATATTATGGAATGAAAAGAAAAAAAAAATAAATAAAAGCAGAGTGAATTATTTCCATCAGTATAAGTCAGTCAAGTGTTTCTTCACAAGATATTTGAACCTAATTAAGTTAGGGGTAAGTTTTAAATTTTGTTCTAATGAGTTCCAATATTTAGGACCATTGAAAAATACAGTTTTACTGGCAAAAGCTGTTCGAGTTTTGGGTAAATGATAATCGTTTGCTTGCCTGGTGTAGTACAGTAAAGTGCTATTTTTTGCAAACAGTTGTTTCAAAACGAATGGCATATTATTTCTATCAAGATTGTACATGAATTGGTACAGCTGAAATCGATAAAGGTCATGAATTATGAGAATACGATTTTGGCGAAACAAAATAGCAGTATGCGCTCTATAAGATGTATTACATATTATTCTCAAAACCTTTTTCTGCAAGAGTAAAATTTTATCTAACCTGGATCTTGCTGCGTTTCCCCATGCCAAAATGCCATAATTTAGATATGGTAAGATGAGAGTTGAATATAACATCAGAAGTGCTGATAATGGAAGAACATGCTTAAGTTGATGAATGACTCCAATATTTCTTGATATGGTTTTGCAAGTGTTATCGATATGCGAATTCCATGATAATTTATTGTCTATAGTAATACTTAAAAATTTGGTTGTTTTAACTTCTTTAATAACAGTGTTGTCAAATATATCGATAAAATTGATAATTACTTACTTTTGTCAATGCGAGTGAACATGTCATTATCATTAGAGTGAAGGGCAGGATTGGGCAAAGTCCTCGCTAGGTCTAGAGTGAATATGCTTTGGGATGATAAGGTGCATTTCCGGTCGTTGTAGGTATGTACATCACGAAACTTGAAAGAGAGACAGGAGAATGATTCCTCTTGCAGACACGCGAGGGCGCACGCCTCTGACGTCATATTGGCGTCTTCAATGACGCGGTCGTCGTAAGAGATGAAACGCGCGTAGATCATTTGCTGAAAGTGTGAGAGCGCGTCAGATGTACCTGTAAAGAGTGTTGAATTCAAAGATAAGTTAGTTTCACCGTAAGATTAGGATCATAAACAACGTCCCAAAGTTAAGCCTGGATCACACGAGACATCATTTTCTGGCGTTAGGATCGCGTCAGTGGTAGTGTCTTTTGCGCGTCATGAAAGAGTATTGTCGAGTAAAAAGTGATTCCAAAATGAAAAATGCTAACAATACTTTCAATAACTGGCGTATAGGTTAATTCCCTTCACAGGCTTGATTAGCGCAGGTAATGACGCAAGCGAAATGACCCCTCCTGTGAGCCGGACTTTACAAATCTCTTTGGATTATGTTAGCTTATGAAATGATTGATAATGTAATGTTCACACTTTTCCATAGTATAGTTCTATGGGATGTTATTCTCACATGGGACGTTAAAGACCGCTTTCTACGTCAACAAGTGACACCACACGTGGAGCGAGCTAAAAGGAGTACTAATATGGAGACCTTTAATTCAAACAATAGGGGCACATATATCCTAAAGTCACACCGATACGACCAACATCTGACCGACAACAGGGGAGCGTTTCATCAAGCGTTTTGTCATTGATTTTTATCCGACAACTGTTATAAGCTACTGAAATCCTTGCACCTGATTGGCTGAGAGCAAATTTGTCGGTAAATATCACTGACAAAACGCTTGATGAAACGCTCCCCAGATTGAACCAACAACAAAAAATTACCCACAATGGCCAGGAGTCAGTCGGTTTGGGGTCGGTTTGCGGGCGGTTTGCGGGTTTGACAAAGGTATCAGCAGGAGTTTCTTTAAGAATCCGTAAATTCTACTATAGCGACAAAAACCATTCTTTGCTGTTTCGAAATTTTAGGCGGGCTACATTTTTAATTTGCCCACTCATTATTCATTTAGTTACAATGGGGAGAGATATAATACCATTTCGCATGACAGATTAGGAGCTTTATCAGGTATTTGGGGTAGGATATTCAAGTGCAGATTTAGAGGACTGTGCAGCTTCCTGCCCGTGTTCTGTTCATAAAGCTCACCCTTAACACCACAATCATGGTGATTTTCACAACTACGACTAGACCCTAGGTGAATATTACTTTCTTCTCACACGACACAATTTCAAATCGCTTTTTTATTAGGCTTCTAGTGGTTTTGCATTTTGACGCTTTGAAATTTTGATTCGGAGATTTGGAGCCACTTTTTCTCCCACAATTCCATTTTTTTTTTTTTATTTATTTATTACTGATTCGTTCCCTTCGAGCTTGCTGTTGCAGCAGGTGCATGATCAGTGCGGGGTTAATTGCACGATGTAATCTGTAACATAAGAAGACTATATTCCACATCTCTCTCTCTCTCTCTCTCTCTCTCTTTCTTTATTTCTTTCTCTCTCCCTCTCTCTCTTAATCTATCTATCTACCTATTCTTTCCTCTCCCCCTCTTTTTCTAGAATGTCACATAATTTATAGAAAAGTGATATATCACACATTTTTCTATGACTCCCCTTTTTTTTTTTTACTCCCCTTTCGGTCCTGTAGACAAAATGTAACTTTTAATATTCTTGATGATGCGAGATTTATGGGTATGCAGAGAAAAACGGAGTGAGAAAAGTGAGGCCTTTCGATGGCAATATAGTGTCTGATGCAAAGCTCACCATTACAACAACAACAAAAACAAATTATCATTTTCCCCTTCATCCATAGGGGTACGACCCAATTTCGTCAGGGGCTGACTTTTTACCCTATATTAGCTTTTCGTTTCCTCAATTTTGCGAGCACATTAAGCGAGCCGGAAAAACTTTCGACAGATATATTATAGTTACAATGTAATTTTGTCATAAAAATATTTTTAAAAATATACAAATACACCACCTTATTGCCTTCCTACGCCTGAAAACATTCTGGGAGAAAATTTCATTTTTTAAAAAGACTTTTTCGTTAAAAGCCACCGTACCCGGTATTCAATCTTATAGGCTGACTTCAGGGCAAATCAATACCTCTCACTCTCCAATAGAATTTTCTTTTTCTTTTTCCGCTTCTAAGTAATGCAATGTATTAATATTATACAGTATACTTCATAAAGTTCACAATCGATTCAAACTGTCTGGGGAGCAGGGGGAACGGTAAGTAACCATGGATACGGCACACAGACATTGTCCACAAGTTGGATCTTATTAAGCCATCTTTAAATAAACGACATTTGATTCTTGGCAAAGCCTATTTCTTCTAGAGCCACAAGACTGACAGGAAAGGTCCTTGATTACAAAATATTTGGGTTTTTATGATTCCCTCACTTCTTTTTCTTCATGAACCTATATGAGAACATGTACACAATTTAATGTTTTCAAAATAAACTCAAAGTATTTTAAGATATCACTTAGAACTCACCAATAAAAAATCATTAATATCTTCGAAATATATAAAATCATTGAATAGGGTATATATGACAGCAACGATATGAAATGGAAACCATAAAACTTTTATATTATATCAATAAATGCCGTTAATGCCGTTTGGAAAGCATACATCTCCGGTAGAATATTTCAAGAATCTCTAACGTATGATGTCCGCTCAGTAAATTGATGATAAGTTTAAATGCCATAAGTATCACGGTATTCTATATCATCTTTTAGTAAAATTCAAAGTTCTTTTCCAACTAAACAACTAAACAACAAATATTTCAAAAGGAGAAGAAGAATAAATCCGAAAAGTGAAGCTGTTTTGGGCATATGCAAAGAGGAAGTGAGAAAGAAGATGAATTAGACGGGAAAAGGATGAGAAAATGAGGCATCGAAAAATGATGAATTTATATTACAGGGTAAATTGGGTGCATGTTTAATATTTTGGTATTGTATAATGTGAAATAATCAATCGCTCTGAACCCCAATCAAGGCATATAGACTTTAATTGTTTTACAGATTACTGAACAAAATAATCAACCAAATTTCCCTCTTCATGAAGTATTCAAGTCCCCTTTTCACCGTCATCCATTCATTTTATTAGATCGTTGTTCGTTTGCTAGCCAATATAATCAAATTGTTTAAGCAAACAGAGTCAACAGAGAAATTTTCATTACAAAAACCAACAGAATATAGAATAATTGTGGATGATTTATTTGTAGTTTGGTAAGGGACATTTGCTCCGGCGTCATTTGCTCCTTATTTGTGAATTCATTGTTTTGTTTTGTTTTTAAGGAGAGGGTTATAGGGATTTGATTGCGATTAGGTTTTGAGTTAGGTTTGTGGTTAGCATTAATATGAGTATGATTACCAGTGGCGGATTTAGGGGGAACTTCCGGCCAGTGCCCCCTCCCCCCCCCCCCCTTTGAAAGAAAAATGTACATCGTGCCCTCTCTTTCTTAAATTGTGCCCCCCCCCCCTTTGAGACTGATAATCATTTTGTTGTTGTTGTTATTGTTTTGTTTTGTTTTACTTGTCAGAAAATTTTCGGAGATTTGTGCCCTCCCCCTTTACAAAATCCTGGATCCTCCCCTTATGATAACGGTGGATCCAGGACTGCATGTAGTTAGAAATTAAATCCGGTCATTGTCAGCAATCGACCGCGGATCAAATGTCGTCGGAGCATGCATGTGTGATACAATCTTGTGATATATATATATGTTCTTACATTCGTCTATCTGACAGAAATCTGACAGGATTTCGCTACTCTCTGGACTCTGGTAATAACACCATGGCCTATCTCGTCCGTCTGGGTTGCGGCAAAAATTCTCATCCAGCCCTTATCACAAAAAGAGAAAAGAAATATAATGTCAAAGTGAACACATTCCAGACCTTTATGTAAAATGTAAACCTAATATTAGGTTAAATGGAATATAATGACTCCATCAGGGGAGCGTTTCATCAAGCATTTTGTCAGTGATTTTTATCCGACAACTGTTATAAGCTACTGAAATCCTTGCATCTGATTGGCTGAGAGCAAATTTGTCAGTAAAAATCACTGACAAAAGGCTTGATGAAACGCTCCCCTGATGTCTTCGATGACTGTATTAATACAAACGAACCAATGAATTTCATTGCCATACAAATACAATATAAAGGAAGTGGCATGAGGAAACCCATGCAGCTGCTAGTAAAATGTGGCTCCCTATGGCTATGATATATGAAATCAGGGGCGGATCCAGGATTTCGTATAAGGGGGGGGGGGGCACACAAATGCAGGATTGTCAACTTTGGGAAACTGCTTGGAGGAAGACCCATATATTTTGGTCTCTCGCCAGCCCTCCAAAAGTCGCTCAGTGGGGGGGGGGGGGGGTTCTGGGGTCCAGTTCCCCTCCATAATTCTCTGACAAGCAAAAAAAAAAAAAAAAAAAAAAAAAAAAGTTTTTCTCCTCGAAAAGGCGGGGGGGGGCACAATCGCAAATAGGGGGGGGGGCACATTGCATTGCACGGGCCGGGATTGCCCCCCCCCCTGGATCCGCCACTGTATGAAATATTATATCTAATCTACAACGTTTATCTGAAATACTTATGAAATATAAACTAACAAATTAATATATCTATGAATGTTTTCAAATTGATAGAAAAGGTCTTCTCTCGCCCCCCCCCCCCCTAAATTTGGCCACTGATAAAATTTGAAACATCATGTGATAAAGAGTGAAGAGATTTTTATCTAGCTACGCTGAATACTCGATCACAATGGTCAATCTTACCTGGCTCGGGATATAAGGTGGTATTCGTTGCGTTCTCCCAGTTGATACAGAGATACCCAGACTCTGTGAAACGTGCGTAACCATGGTAGTCTTCAACAGTATCATTTCTACAGCCAGCATGGGCTTGGAAGGTGGATAAACATGAATAAGACATGAATATAAAAACAGTTGCTATATACTGTATGTTTAATACTTATTTAATATAGCAGACAGACCAATTAATCAGTCATGAGTTTTGACAGAAAATGTATAATACCAATTAATCCAAAATAATTATCAACTGCGACCTGTTTGAGGGCATTAATGAAATCGAAATGTCACAAAATACATTTCAGGTATTAACAGGGGTAATGCGTGA